>JALLPD010002164.1:0-10635 GCA_036940065.1 Cyclotella cf. meneghiniana
CCATCTAAGCACTAACATCCCAACACTACCATCCTGATGCAACCATGCTGATGCAATCATCTTGATGCTACCATCCTGATGCTGCCATCTCAAAAAAAAGCACTACTGTCTCGCCCTACCAACTTGACACTTCTGTCTTGATGCTACCTTCTCAATGCCATATTGCTGAATCAAAAGAAATGGTTCACAATACCACATTAAATGCACTTAGGTTTTTGGTAAATCTGGACAAAAGAAATAAACATGTGGTGAGAAAAAAATCAAAATGATGGAAAGAAAAAATAGTCCCAGCAATCTTGATGCACAAGCCTACCATCAGGATGCTTCCGTCATGATGCTACCATCCTGATATGACCATCCTGAAGCTACCATCCTGAAGCAAGCATCCTGATGCTACCATCCCCACATTACCATCCCGGTGCTATTGTCCCAAAGCTACCATCCCAATACTACTGTCCCGATGCTACTGCCCTGATGCTACCATCCTGATGCTACCATCCCAATGCTATCATCCCGATGTTACCATCACGACGCTACCATCATGACGCTACCAAGCCAATGTTACCATCACAATGCTACCATCCCCATGCTACTGTCACAACGCTTGATGCTACCATCACAATGCTACCATCACAATGCTACTTTATTGTTGTTACCATCCGCAAGCTACCATCTCAGTGCTACTGTCTGGATGCTACCGTCCCAATGCTATCATTGCAATGCTGCTGTCATGATGCTATTATCTCAATGCTACCATCCAGATGCTCCCACCTCAACACTACCATCCTGATGCTACCATCCTCATGCTATCATCCCAATGCAACCATCCTGATGCTACCATCCCAATGCAACCATTTAAGCACTACCATCACAATGCTACCATCAGAATGCCACTGCAACAAGCTACTTACCTTAGGAATGAAAATGGTGCAACCTTGTACTACAGATGTACTTTTTTCTAGTTACTCACAATTATTGAAGTCTTATTGGGAAAATGAGTGAACATGACATGATTAAATTTCAGTTTGTGCAGGATTTACTTAGAGACAGAAATAGAAATACCTATCTCTAAGAAAGATCAAAAGCTACGCATGAATCATGTGGACTACACATGAATCATTAAAAAAATTTTGTTATTCTTCACCAGTACCAATACAGTATTCCATCCCCACATGGTACCAGTACCTGAAATGAGGATTCAATTCTCCACCGCAAACAAACTGCAAAAAAGCTTGCAGCGGCTGCTGGTAATATTTGGAAATTTAGTTATTGTGTGTAGGTAGGAGTTGAAAAGTAATTTGGACAAAAAACAGCCTGTCTGGACATTGCGATTTTTTCCCCAATTTTTCTTTGTTTGGAAGAAAAAATCACACATTTGAATATTTGGAAGGGATTTGTCGGCGATTTGGAAGGACCAAATATTTGATTATTTGGTTATTTGAACAGATAGACGAATTACAGCAGGCACAGGCAGGCACCGAATGGGATGGGTGTATATATATATTGTATGTTCCTAGAATTTTCACGTCACTCACAGCTCGGGCATTATCGTGCACCACTGATCTACCACTGATCTTGGTTCTGTCTTTCTTGAATTATGGAACAATTTATGCCTGAGCAAAAAAGCGAACACTCGATAAGGGATGACAAATCATGACAACAATCAATATCCTGTCGTCCATAAGTTTCTTGGCTAGTATCATTCCATGACCATGGTGAAAGCTAATTTAACGTCACTCTTATTCGCCCTACTCCGTGTCGGTACATTGAAACGAGGCGCCTCGGCTTTGAGCGCTGACGATCGAGACCGCTCGTTAGCATCAACCACCGCTACTTCTGTTGACTGTACATCAAATTTCTGTGAGAATCAGTTGGCAAATGATTTCCTTCTGAAGTACCGAATCAACGTGCCGCAAGGAAGCGATGCCACTACATGCGATGGATGTACCATTTCCATGGAAGCCATTTATGATGGCGATGCTTGGGTATCAATTGCTTTCAGCACGAACGGCCAAATGATTGGAAGCGAAGCAGTAATGTGAGTTTTCAGTGTACCACTCGTTCTTTTAAGCGTTTGATGCGTACCTCAAACTCCTTGTTCTAGTGGAATTCCGGGGGGAAACGGAAATGTACCACAGAAGTACAATCTTGGCGCCGAATCGGTTGCCGGCGTGCAGCCTATGGCACAAAGTCAACAAACACTCACTAATGCAAGCGTCCAAGTCACCAATGGCCAAACAATCATGAAATTCACCAAGATTATGGTCGAGCCCAACGAAATTCCAATTACAACGGGGGACAACGTCTTTTTATGGGCATATGGATCAAGTCCGACACTTGGATATCACCCTGGGCGAAAATCGTTCGTGCAAAACCTCTCGACTGGAGTATCGGCTGTCACAGCTACTCCCAATAGAGCTGCGTGGCTTGCTCAGTAAGTGTAGTCCATCATACATGCTTTATCGATTTCATGGTGATACATCATATCGTCCGTTTCCCATGATACACCTTTGCTTCACAACAATATGACCCGCCAATTAAAAACAGTGGCGTGATGGCTTTTCTTGCATGGGGTGTTCTTTCGCCGTTTGCAGTGAATTTCTCCCTTTTTCGCAGTCTTTTAACAAAAGGATCTATTTGGTTCCAGCTTCATCGAGTTCTCAATACCTTTGCCTATGCTTTGACCATTGCAGCTTTCGTTGTTGCCGTGGTGTATTACACCAAGGAAGGCTCGAAACATTTTGATGGTAAACACCAAAGGATGGGGTGAGCGCAAATAAATACTTTTCTCCTGATAAAGTGCTTCTTTTCTCAATCCTTGATTTGGCAATTATCGCAGGCTGGCAATGTTAATTATGGCATCGGTTCAAGTAATGGGTGGAATTCTCCGTCCTCATGCCCCCGAGCCTGGCGAGGAAAAGAAACCTGGTCGTTTTGCATGGGAAATGGGCCATCGTGTCATGGGCATCACGCTGCTTGCTTGTGGATTCTGGGAAATGCAAGAGGGAATTGATCTGTTTTCCCAGAAGTACTCAGTTGATTCTGAAGACCAAGACAAATTGGCCATTGCGTACTGGGTTTGGATTGGTCTCATGACTGCTGCTATTGGCATTGGTTTTGGTTTCTTCAAAACGAAAAAGATCGAGGAAGCTGGTGTTGCAGAAATTGAGAAAAAAGTAAAAGATGAAGGAGAAACCACCAAAGAAGCTGGTAACGAAGACATTACTCTCTCAGCGTAGAATGCCGTTTGATCCACTTTTCGTTCATCTTGCTCGTTCCAATATTTTCTGCTTGTTTTGTTGTCCATTAAAAGTAGAATCTTCTGCCTCATAGAGAGTGTTGTAATGAAAAATTGGTGATAGTACTTCATCTCCCAACTACAATAAACACACATGCCATCACCCCGGTCAAAATTATTAACACGTGTAGAAGTCTACGTAATTTTGAATTGAAAAAAAATGTTACGAGGATCCATCAATTGTGGGACTGTGTGTTCAGACCTCAAGTTCAGAAGCAGTACCAATGGTGGGTACCATTATGTCACTATGAAATAGTGATTATTCTTCCTTGGTGTATCCCCCCAAAAGACCTTTGAATTTGTCCAAAAAAGGTCTATTTCATGTAATTGTAGCTATTAAACTATTGTATACAAATCTATGCCATGCTATATGAACTACTAGTTGTTTAGTGCATAGACTAGTATATATTAGTTTCACATGATAAATTCACTAGAAAAATGGTGGAATAGACATGTCAAATCACTGTTGTCCCTTTTTTAACTTATTCATCATCCCTATCAGTAGTCCTTCTCGTCTTAGATGATGATGTCTTTGTTGCTGAGGAATCTTTATGTCTATGTAGGCTGACAAGTGCCCAGATCAAGCAATCCAACAATATTTCACTTTTTGATGTCATATTTGATGCCCATCTTGAAGGAGCTCATCACTGTCTACTGACATTCATTACATTATAGATTCAACCTTCATCACTTGCACGATGTTTCAGGTACAATCCCCAAGATTTTGCTATAATACCAACAAATCCACGCAAAACGGCCCTAACAGGTAATGAGCCAAAAATGTTCATTTTTCCTATAGGAAAAGAACATAGGAATCAGTATAAATTCAACAAATACTTTTTTCAGTTAGGATGCCACATCAAGGACAATACATATAATCAGATAGCCCACTCTGAAAGGAAGCCTCCTCAGATGTTTCTGAGGGAAATATAAGCGTAGTTAATGAAAATAAGCCAATTTTGGCACCAACTACTCAACCTAATATAGGCATTATTTCTCTCTGATGCATAAACTACTATGCATAAGGTTCATATAGGTCATGATTCAAAAAGGCTATTGTATGCACTGTCAGGATTAGAGTGGCCGGGGATATTGATACTAGCTCAGTATTGATACTGGGCCGTCTAGTATCAATACTGGATCGCACAATTCTAGAATTGAGACCCGGTTCCAATTACTGCCCACTGATTCAATATGAGAACTCCAGTATTGATACTGGGTGATCCAGCATCAATACTGGGTCACATACAAGGCTTTTCCAATAGGTCCCATAGTTCAACTGTCCCAGTATTGATACTGGCCATCCAGTATCAATACTGGGATGTACAAGTGACTATTCAGTATCAAAACAGGCTTGTCCAGTATTGATTCTGGACGTCCAGTATAAATACTGTGTCCCCAGTATCAAAACTCTCATGACGTTGCCAGAGCACCCTACCAATTTGCGTATGTCAGATTCTCAAGTTCCATATTGCAACTGTGGGCAGTTATTGGAACCAGATCTCAATTCTGGAATCGCACTATCCAGTATTGATACTCGGTGATCCAGTATCAATACTGGGCCAGTATCATTATGGGAGCCAACATATTGACCAGATCCAATGGGCAAATGCGCCCACTGATTGCACCATCTAATTACGATTCATGTGTAGAAACAAGTCACATCATCATTTGTGCTCATGCATTGGTATCTTGGTAGGTATAGTACAAAATAAATTGATGACAATCTTGTCCCTGAGATGTGCAAAAGGCTTAAATTTCTGAATAAGCTGAAATTATTATTTTGGCTTTTCAGGATATTTCAGCCAAATGGCTGAGATTTTGGAATAAGCTGAGATTCTCGATTTAACATGGATCAAGTACTGGTTCCTCTGTGGCAAGGCTTAAAGTTTCAAAAATGCTGAGATTCAAGAATTTCATCTTCATTGAATATTTCAGCCATTTCTGTCCAAAATGGCTGAATATTCAAAAAAGATGAAATTATCACAAATAAGGCAACTTTCTTTCACTTAATAGGCTTCAAACAGTTAACACATCACAGCCTCTAACATCAAAATGGTGCAGCACAGTACTTTAAAGGCTAGAGAGTGACAATGATGATAGCTACTAAGGAATGCTAACACTCATACTACACACTTAGCTATTCTTTCTGACACTCAAGCAACAGAGCTTAAATTTCTGAAAAAGTTCAAAATTTTTCAAATTTCAGCATTTTGAGCTTTAAAGTTCTCTTGTTCAATCACTCTTATAATTTCTGAAAGAGCACAAATTAAAATTTTTAAGCCAATTATTTGAGCTATTGAATATTGAATTTTATCTTTTCATTCACTCTTCCCTCAACTTCACTCCTGAGAATTAAGGGAACTATACTTATTTTTTAGCTGATAAATTTTCTAGCAAAGAAATAATATCATTTATCTAAAGCACAGCCACACAAACAATATATTGTATCATCTAGAGGTATGAATAGTTAGAAATAGTAGCACATGGTAGGGTATATCTCAATCAATCAGGTGATTTATATAAAATCTCCCCTCGCTCATGTCTTTGGACATTGTCGCTACATAACAACCAGCTTCCCTTCATGGAAATCTTCACTCATTGCAGTTTTAGTGGCTGTGGACTAGGGAAGTTGAAGTTATTCTACAAACCTTTCCAGATTTTTGTGTGAAAGGGCAGCTTTCACAAGAATCAATACACACAAGGTAAAAATTATTGCAAACACCTATTATTTATTGCATGAGCATCTTGGGAATTTCTGGGGACCATGTTTTACAAGTGGCATTAGGCTTCACTGGATCAGAATGTATTGTTAAGCTGGGACCGGTTATGAATTACCTTTAATAAGGACACAAAATGCCAATCTCCAAAAAAATAACTTATCTCCCAAAGAAACTGAATACCTTTATAATTCCATGTAGGAATAGTATGGAAATTTATAAATGAAAAAATTAATTCCGCAAAAGAAAAGCAATCCCAAATTAATTCACTAACATTGATAGGTAGGACAATAATTTAAGGCCAAACTGACATAATTTAGACTTCATGCAAGGAAAAAAACAAGAGTAGATCCAGTTTTGATTTGAATAGATGTAAACTAGTCTCTCGACAGAACGTAAAATTATATTTTAGCAATGATCTACGTAATTGGATTTTCTAAGTTAGATACAGATTTAAGTTAGAAAGTTAAATCTTTTCTAGCCTGCGGATTTTTCTAAAGCATTCTCTCTATATCAAAAATATTTTCATAATCAATTTTGACAATCTATTGCAATCTGTTTAGTACCTAATACTGTAAAATAGAAATGAATAAAATGTTGGAAATTAGATTTAGATGGTATCCATTCATTTTTAGATCCTTGCAAACCATTATGCTTGTGTACTATTGCACTTTATTACACTCTACTGATTCTTAATCTAACCTACAAAAGATATCTTTTAGCTAAAAATCAGTTTTCCTGGTGTTCCATCTACCCCTGACTAAGATAGTTTGTTTCTCTTGCTCAACATTTCCTAATCAGTTTGGCATGTGATATGTCTTAACTCCTATTGAGCCTTGTTTCCAAAATCGGGGAGATTTAATATGAACAAAATTGACAGGCCAAGGATTCTTTGGTTCTAAAACAGGTGGTCAGGCCTGGGAATCAAACCTGGGACCTATTAAAAGATTGTGCTGTGAGGTTATGGGTTCAAACCCTGGACCTACCAATCATTGTGTGCACAAGGAGTGAAAAAATACGTGGAACACGATCACAACTTCCACATGGAACATGTAGATGGGATGACGGATACCAGCCAGAATCATCATGAAATGGTTGATGGATATACCATTTGAAAAGGGTGAATCAGTCCAGATAGAAATTATGTTCAGTGCAGAACTTTTTTCATATCACATCATGTACCAGCTTGTGTGGACCTCTACACACCACCTCAACCTCCTGTAGGACATACTACAAAATTATTCATCATGCACATTACATGATGAATGAATGATAATTGTGTTTTGTCAATCATCATATTTATGCTTATTAATCTCATAAAAAACCCATTTGGCAACAACCAACACAGCCCCACAGCACCAGTCCACATTGAAAATTTTTTACTAGTTTTATCTACCAACATCTAGTAGTGATGCTGGTTGATTTTTCACCTGACTGAACCTACACCAATTTTTGGCATTGGTTACTATCAATTCATAGTCAACTCGAATTTTTTCTTCATTCAATTCCATACTTCTTGGACTGCTTTCTCTCCATAACAGATACCACCTTGCTTTCCAAGTCACCCAATCTCCACATTAGCTTTCTGAGCAAGCATTTAAAGTTTGACCTTAGTTCACCATAGAGCTTCTACAAAGTGATAATTCAAGGGACAGAGTTAGGGGAGGCCCTCAAGAGGATGTTGCTCTCCAAGGCAGTTCCAGATGGACTAAAGAATGTAGAGTGTGGTCAAGAGCTCCCCCATTTGCTACATCCCTGAGCAAGACCCATTAAAGAGGCACCCAAGACCAAGCATCAGCCCACATCCTTCAAGCTTAGCCTACCCATGGAAAGAGAGATGAGGATGACAAGGTGGGCATTCATGACACCCGAGTACTTTCTCATCTATGTTCAAGAGATGATGCATGCCATCAAGGAGATGAACTTGAACACCAAATTCAAGGAGGCCATTGAAGCAGTCAAAACTGTGACATTAGACCTGAACATGCCAGGATGGCATATAAGAATGAGCTGAAGAGGGGAAATGAGATGATACCCCCCAGCAGGCAGTTGGAGAGGACAAGGATGCTCCTGACAAAGCAAAATTTCTCAAGTAGGCAGAGGGTGAGGAATCCTCTCAAGCCGCAGTTGTTGCAGCCAAGGCAGTTCTTGGCAGAGCCAGAATGGCAAGGAACCAGGTGCAGGAACAAGCAGATGTGATTGGCATGCAGATGTTCCAGCTCTAGGCAAATCTCCTCAGTAACAAAGCTTGCCAACCCTAGGAGAAGGTTGTGAAGGCTCAGACTGACACTATTCCTTGGGAAGAACTCCATGGTGAGGAACATGGAAAGAAGACAGAGAAAACCTGGAACTCATTCTTGGATTGCATGACATTCCACCTTCAGTCTATATTTTACCCCAATGCAGCTGAAGCAGTGAAGTTCTACAACACTAACACATTGAAAAAGCCAAACAGGGTTCCAATTTAGCTATTCTTTGTCTGCATGGAGCAGTTGAACAGTTATCTCGAGAGCTTGCCTGGCTTGTTCAAAAGCCTGTAGGTAAATTTGGCAACCAAACCATTATGTCACTTGAGAATACTAATCTTGTAGCTCATCTGTTGCAAATATGCCCTGTCACCTGTCAAATAGCAGTGGCAGTATAGAACTCCACTCCAGTCAGAGGCACTGCAGTTGGTCCTGGAGAACATCAAGAGCAATGTTAAGCTTGATGATAAGACCCCTAGCAAAGACAAAGCAAAAGGGATTTGGAGTCAGTAATCTAGTGATTCACATATCCCCAAGAAGGCCAAGAAATGCTAGACAAAGAAGCATTGTTCTCTTTGCAAGAAACACGGGGGTCACTACAACAAGGATGGATGCCACAAGAAAGCAGGAGGGGTGGCCTAACCCAACAAGCCAACAAGTGGAAAGGATGGGATGAACCTTGCCCAACTTTCTGTACTGAAACCAGAAAGACCGTATGCTATGTACTCAAGAAGCTCAACCATGATAAGAAGCACCATGACACAACAAAGAGAGTGAAAGCAATTCTGACTCTGACACCTGAAATATTGGGTTGGATAGCACAGGTGATATACATGTCATAAAGAAAATAAAACTATTGAAAAACTTATTTGACACAATTTTACTATCCACTTAAGGCTATCCCATCGGAAAATTCCAATAAACCTGTAGATCCACCACAGGATATAGGGGTAATGGCCTGAGTGGCAATGATGGAACCATTGACTGAATATTCATCCTCAAAGGGCCCACAAAGCCCATTGAGTATTTGCCATGGCAACAAAATATGGGTGATCCTGGACACCGGTTCCAAGGGAGATCTATTTTTCCATGAAAAAGGAAAACCCAAACCTTTTTTCTTCCTAGCAGGCAGGTGCCAGAGTCTTTGCATACATCAAATAGTATCTTCCACAAACTCGGAAGGAGCAAACTCAGAATAAAATTCCTTGACGATTATGCAACCAGTGAGCACTAGGTATAACCTGACACTGTGGAGTATGATGGAACCACAATGAGCAAGCCAGGGTTTGATCTCATTCTTGGTGACCACCAACACAATATGACTGAGGTGCCATCAGTCATGACAGCACCAACCAAAGTCTTTGTGACAACAACTCAGACAGAGGGAGCCTACAAGTTGCATCTGGCCTTTTCTTCATTGGTGTCAATCAAAGCTTGCGCCTCCATCTTGCCCAAAGTTAGTTCAAAATGATTTGGTTGAGAGGTATTTCACCCAACACATTGCCTACAAAATCAGTATCTGATCAATGATCTTGTCAAAATGCCTTTTAAGCACTCCTTGGCACATAATCTGTCTTCCCAACTACGCATGTATTCACCATTCATCACAATGTAGCTCCAGAAGGAGCACTATGTGTTGCTAGACCTGAATTATCTTTGTCTGCAGTGTACCTCAAACCCAACAATGATATGATTACCTAATCACAATGTTCCTTCCCCATGGCATTCCATCCAAGTCTGTCCATTGCCATTGCCAATGCTCCAGAGGGAGCATACTTGATGCTGAGAGATATAGATCCATTAAGGACTACTTCTGATTATCATCATAGGTTTAAATACTTCATAAATAAATACAATTTGGTTAAATAGGGGAAGATTGCAATACAACATCTTTTTCAAAAATGGTGGGCTTTGCAAGAACAAAGACGAGACTTCTCAAAAGAAGTCCGTTGAAGAAAATTCATTCAATGAATAAAATTTATCCGTTTTACTTTCATTTGGATTGCATGCATGCCCTCCCAGCATGTTGCTCAAAATGACGAAAGGCGGCATAATTGGACATCTTTCAAGAAAAAGATGTCTTTCAGAAAAAAGATGTCTTTTTAAATGATGTCCGTTTTCTTGAAAGATGTCATTTTTAGCTCTAAGTGGTGTCAAAAGATGTCTTTCGAATCTTAACATAGAATTCATATTTATTCCTACATCTTTCAGATGACTTTGACGAAAACAGACATCTTTTTAAAAGTAAGACATTCACACAAAAGTCCACCTAAATGAACTAATTACACAAGAAAGGACGACTTTTTCAAAAAAAGACATCTTTGAAGAAGTAGTCCGTTTCAGAAAAGTTGCCAATTTTCTCCTTTAATGA
>JALLPD010002165.1:0-10618 GCA_036940065.1 Cyclotella cf. meneghiniana
CGAGCAGTTATCTTGTGTGCAGCAGCTATGCGGGCACTGGATTGAATAATAGAGTTGACGCCATGGTCATCTGCATAACCAACATCAAATAGAGCATTACTGTTTATATTGACGTCAGTTTAGTTTTTCTATGCAACTGTATGAATGAAAGCCATGCAAATGAGTAGTCACCCTAGCAAAAATACTTTTCCTCTCAAGGATATCTATCTTTTCATTCGCCTGCAAGTAAAAGTCTTCTTTTTAATTTGAGAAAAAGTTGAAGTTGCTTGTAAAGTCAAGCTTGCTAAATTTCAAAGATTTAAGCGGAAAGCAAAAAATCAACCCTCTTAAATTAGATTAAGTTTACAGTTAAGTGAAAAGTCAATATACTAAAATTAGATTAAGTTTTAAAAGTCAGGTCAAAAGTCAACCCTCCTGAATTAGTTTGAGTCAAAAGTAAAGTAGAAAGTCAACCCTCCTGAATAGATGTAAGTCAAAACTAAAGCAAAAAGTCACCAGTTCCGAATTTAAGCAAGTCAACAGTCAAGTAGAAAGGTCAACTGGTTTGAATTCATGTAAGGCAAGAGTTAAGTAAAACGTTAGCCCTTCTGTATTCATTCCAGTCAAAACTATAGTAAACAGTCAACCATTAAAACCAATTACCTATGAAACTAAAGTTATGTTGATGCAATACTTTCACCATCTGCAGTACCATCCCTGTCCCCAACCTTTCTGCTTACATTATCATCACCTTCATCTCGCTCAACACCACCCCTTCCAATGAAGAAGTCACTCTATTGTTCCATAAAAGAAATCATCCCTCCTTTCTTTATCATCCCAAGCTTTCCTCTCCTCTCTAGCACAAAAGTATCAACTGAATGTTCTACATTAAAGAAATTGTAACTTTTGAGCGATTATTACTTCTCACTCAAACTGTCTAGAATGCAACCTAGTAAGATGTGACTTTGAGGCATATCCTGATTTAGGAAATAACGACTCACGAGACACCTTGCTTGGATTGGCCGAGGCCCTCTCAATAACATATGGCCACAACTTTGGAAATTCTTCTATGTGATCTAGCCAAATTCAACATGCTGAAAAGTCCCTTCTTTGTTGATGTAGTCACAGTAGTTTTTGACTGAAGGAAGGTCTTGCCCGTGGTTTTTATGATATCACCAAAAATAATGGTGTTATCAGAGATACTTTCAGATTAAGTTCAACGAAGGTTCTTGGTGATTGGTGTTTTCTCAAATTCAGGTAGTTGGTCAGGATTTTTGCATGATACCACTTCCTGCTGAGCAAGTAAACAAGGATTCAACATCTGAATGATCATCATGTGATTGCCATCTGTAGAATCATCTCCACTAAAACTTCCACACATACCTAGTAGAGTTTTGAGAATAGCTGCATGATGACAGTATCCTTTAGGCTCTTCATATCATCTCCATTCTCATCAGTAAGTCCAAATCTCACAGACATGTTCTTAATATAAACTTGTCAAGCAAGTTCCACCTCTGGCTTCCTGATCACAGAACTATCCTTCCATATCAACAGAGAGGATGCATGGGTTTGGACAAGAACTGATTTGTGCCCCTTGTAAAGGTCTTTAACTGTAGGGTGGGTGAATTGGAAAAAAATGATACATCTTGAACATAGGTAAAGACATCTCTTGGATTGTGTGTCTAATCATTAAAAACCACATGAAGATCATGATCTCACTTGATCGAGTAAACTTTGTCAATTTTATTTGACAATCGGCTCGTATCCGCATTCGATTTGATGGAGCATATCTATCTCATCAATATTTGGGAGTAATGCATTGAAAGGCCAGTCTTCCTTGTCCTCATTGTCACTGTCTTCTAAGCATTTAACTGCATTTGAGTAGTTTCCCCAACAATTCATCTATAGGCTTCTGTCATATCTCCTTGAGCACAATTAAAAAACTCAGTCTCAATAATCCAACCATCAGCTCTAGTGTCATTGTAATTTCTAATTGTAATGGGCAGAACTCTCTCCTCAGATTAGCTCATGTGATTTCATGAAAGGCATTTTTGTTTGCATCTTGGTTAGAGGCTTGTGACACGATTGTTCATTTTCATTATGCTTTCACTTCTTGATACCCGGTCACTCCTTGGAAGACAGATTGTTAGAATGGAAATGACAATGATTCTCCTCAATCTGGTTTGCTCACTATAGGCACGAACACCTGCCAATGCAGCTCAATCTACATTCTTATTATGGACATAACTAAGAAGAAACTCCTTTAGAGCTTGCTGCTTTTGAGACCCACTTGCCACAGGTTTATGCCACTTTTGATTTTTCAAACAACGCAAAGTAAAAGAGAAGAGTTGCAACATCACACTTAATTGGATTGACTGCGCCAGTTGTTACATTGCAGTTGAGAAACAACAATTTTTGTTCATCAGTCAACCTATTCATAGTTCTCTATGAAAAAAACCTCCCGGTCTCTTCGACACATACAATATGCCAACCCAATTACAGAGGCAGTAAGTGCTCCACTGTATTTGGGCCTTGCTTGTCCTTGTAGAAATCAGAAGCTAGTGAGGCAAAAGGACCAGAGAGTTCCTTGCAGCAGTAATCAACAACCAAAGAAATTTCTTCAAAAATGATATATGATGCAACCCTAATGAACTATTTGAACTTAGCTCTGTAAGGAAGAGTTGGCATGATAAAAACTGTTTCCAGGAAAGGATTCTGCATTGCTGATAAAGCAGTATTGTCATACACTGCACCAAGGAAAAATTCAAGATCTGCTCTAACCTTATCTCTTGTAGCATGATGTAGTTGAATGGGTTTGACAGGAGACCTTAATTTGGCAGATGGTGAATTTTGCTGCTTTTGAAGTCACTATTGTTGTCTGCTATTTCTCCATTTCTAACGGTGTACAGGAAAAATTTTATTTGATTGAAAATCAAAGGAGTGATGAGATGCAATGAGATAAACTGAAAATAATCTAGCACATTCACTTGCCTTGATCTGACATAATCCTGTGATTGTTTATCCCTATCATGTTTAGATGAAGCTACTTTCCTCATTTGTTTCCACACTCCACCTTTGTGGTACACCTGCATGATTTTGTTAATTGAAACATTCTTTTGCACCCAAGCTTTTGCTTCTTCCCCTTTGTGGTTAGTACTGGTTTTATTTCAGTGATCTCCCAATGTAAGTCAATAATTGATCCACCTTCTGCATCTGTTCCCTTTGCACACAATTCACTGACAAACCATTTCAAATCATCACAATATTTGTCCTTCTTGTCTTCAATACAAATATGTATGAGTGGATTGGCGGCAGATGTGGCTGCAGTATTGGCAGCTTCTGCATCCTGTTTTGTCTTTAGTTGAAGTACTTTAATTCTAAGATGATCTTTACAGTGATTCTGAGCAGCTTCACATGTAGAAATATCTACCAGCTGATGTCCCTGTTCTTCTATGTTGGAATTATCTTGGAACACTTCCTCTTGGGAATGGGGCTCATTTGCTTTAATTCTCTCATTCAATTAAAGACAACTTAACTTCATGCTTTTGTTGATGTCAACTTCTTTTGTAACAAGGCATAATGGCACCCAGCAACTTGTTCCTTGCAATCTTTAGTGTCATAAACATCATCTGTTAATGCATTCTTATGCCCAATATAAGGAGATTGCACTAGTTGGCTGAACCCATGATGAACCAGAGTAGAATGGCCACATACATTTGTTTCCTGTCATTTATTTTCGCTACTTAGAGTATTTACAGTAAGACTCATTATTATGGGTGGTCTTGTGAGGCAATAGTTGTTAGCATCAAAATTTAATGAAGAAGAAACAGATGAAAGAAAAAAGAACAAATGAAAGAAATATTATCCGTTGGGCAAGTTTTCCAGCAATCAATATGATCAAGGCAGAGTTGAACAGAGCTACTCAAGGAGATTCCAAAAAACCTGCAGTTTGCATGGTGAGCATCAAAAATGAATGAATGAGACATGGGTTGATAAAATATTATCTGTAAAATCTTCCCTTTTTGTTGCTCTCTCTGCTGGAGAATATTCAAGCAATCAAGATGATTGAAGCAGGTTTGAAAAAACCTACACAAGGAAACTCCAAACACCTGCAGTTTGTGCCCTGAGCGTCAAAATGGAATGAAGAAGAAATAGATGAAAGAAATATTATCTGTAGAACTTACCATTTTGTAGCACTCTCCCCTGAAGAATATTCAAGCAATCAAGATTATTTAGGCAGATTTGAGCAGAGCTACACAACAAGATTCTGAAACACCTGCAGTTTGTGTTGTGAGCATAGAAATTGAATAAAGGAGAAATGGATGAATAAAATGTTATGTGTGAAAAATTACCACTTTGTAGCTCTCTTTCTGGCAAGGATTCAAATGATCAAGATGATCAAGGCAGATTTGAACAGAGCTGCGCAAGGAGACATCAAAAAATGTGCAGTTTGCGTGGTGAGCATCAAAATTGAATGAAGGAGAATGGGTGAAAGAAATATTATCTGTAGAAACTCATTGTTTTGTAGCTCTCTCCCCTGGAGAATATTCAAACGATTGAAACAATATATGCAGACTTGAAAAAAATACACTAGGAAACTCCAAAACACCTGCGGTTTGTGTTGTGAGCACCGAAACAAAATGAAGAAGAAATGGATGACAGATATATTATCTGTAGAAACTCACAGTTTTGTCGCTCTCCCCTCTGGAGAATATTCAAGCAATCAAGATTATTGAGGCAGATTTGAGCAGAGCAACACAAGGAATTTCTGAAACACCTTTGGTTTGTGTTGCAAACATCGAAATTGAAGAAAGGAGAAATGAATGAATGAAATATTATCTGTAAAAACTTACCACTTTGTTGCTCTCTCCCCTAGCAAACATTCATACAATCAAGATGATCAGGGCAGATTTGAATAGAACTACACAAGGAGATCCTGAAACACTTGCAGTTTGCATCATGAGCATCAAAATTGAAGAAAGGAGAAATGGATGAAAGAAATATTATCTGTAGAAATTCACTGTTTTGTAGCTCTCTCCCCTGAGAATACTGAAGCAATCAAGACGATTAAGGCAGATTTGAAAAGAACTATGCAAGGAGATTCTGAAACACTTGTGGTTTGCATCATGGGCCTCAAAAATGATGGAGGAAGAGGCCATTGAAACTTGGTATTTCAGTCAAAGTCTCTTATGAATTATGAATCATTGATACTTCAATATAAGTTGAGCATTTTTTAAAGGTAAAAAGTAAGAGTGAAGTTAAAAGTTACCTTTTTTCAATTGATGTAAGTTTAAAGTAAAGTCTTAAGTGTACTTTTTTTATATTGCATCTATCAAGAGTACTGTCAAAATTTACCTCATCGGCATAGAGTAAAGTGAGAAGTTAAGTTGAAAGTTATCCTTTTATGATTTAAGCAAGTGAAAAATAAAGTTAAAGCTGCATTCAAAAAAAGGATGCAACTTTGCCAATCACTACTTAAGTTAAAACTTAGAAAGTAATGACTTTTTACTTTTTACTTCTTATAAGTCTGGCAAGGGGGCATTGCAAAGGAAACTTGTAACATTTATACTCAGGATGGCACAGATTGATTACAATGCTGCAGAGATACCTTGAATTTTGATAGGAAGACTGTTAAAACATGGACTGCCCATTCTTAGCTGAGAGAAGGTATTGTTTGAAACATGACCTTTTAGGCTTGAAATATCATGAACTCTCTTCAAACCTGAGGTTGGTTTTCTTTTGAATAATCAAGGCATTTCAAGGTGCCTTGCCATTTCTTGGTATCAAGTTCCAAAATGAGGAGGGTTACATGCATGCTGTGCTCTCTCTCTCTCTCTTGTAAGAGTTTAATGAGTTTTCAGGATGGTGCATTGCAGCAGAACAAAATAATCTAACTGATAGGGTTGAAATGAAAACTCTACATACACACAACAGGAAGGGTGACATCACCTTGACAGATCTAATTAGTCTGTGGTACAAATTTAGAGGCTCGGCAGCATCCTAGTTAACCCTACTAGCTTTAACTCTGTACAGTCAACTAGTCAGCAGGAAAGATTCCCCACTGAACCATGTTCAACTGCTGGTGTGCCAGTGTATTTTCACAACTGAACAATGTTCAGTACTTCTGGTTACAACTCTAACGTATCCTGAATTTTAGAGTGAAGTATCTGATATTGGATACTAGAATTGTGTGTATATTATCTATTTTAAAATGCAATCATATGAATAATTGTGATTGATACATTACAGCCACTATTGATATGATAATCATAATAATACTGCCATCCCATAATTGATGCAATATATTGTGCTTGATACAAAATGGCCCCTGTTAAAAAATGATGTAATCTACGATACAGATAACAGCCCATCTTATGGGGCTATCCCATTTGATAGTCTCTTACATGAGAAAGTTGGGTGAAAAATCATTTATCCCTTCATGTTGGTTTATAGTCAAATATATAAGTACAGCCCATGTCCATGGCATGTCCAGTCTAAATATTATATGATTGTACCAAATAGTATGTCTTGGTGTACAAGACCAGCCAACCACAGACACAGATCACAGATCACACACTTACAGAGCTATCCTCATGGCAACCAATTGTTTCATCTTCTCATTGACAAGGGGAATGAATTACAAGCCTGAAACCAAGCACCAAGTTGAATCCTGCAGAGCTATTGACTGTCAAGTATCTACCTGATTGTTCATTTCTGAAATGAGTGAAAAGGAATCATTTTGTTTATTGTACTAGAAAAAACTAAATGAGCAGGATGAAGAGGCTCTTGCCAACTGGGGTACAAAAAGAAGATCAAAGCAGAATTCAAAGTATGATAATGGAGTGAATTTGGATGCTCAAGTTCCTAAACAGAAAAATTAAAGCCAACAGAGAAGGAGAAGGAGAACTCTGCTAAGTGTCTGACTACAGCTCCACATCAAAGCAAATTGTCATCACAATCAACAATTCTTGAACCAGTCCCAGCTTTGGCCACAGCTGAAGCATCATCAGAACCTCCAACCCAAGCAATGATTCTTGAACCAGCAATGAGTCCCGCTGCCAAAACCATAACCACAATGCAATCTACCACTACATCACCAGCCCCAACTGTCATTGCATCACCGATATCAATCCCCATGACCTCAGCCCCTAGTCCTTCTGAAGCAATAACCTCAGATCTTTGTACTCTTGGAAACGTTTCAACAACCACACTTGTGCTAAATCTGCCTCAGAGTACAAAGTGTAGGGTTGATTGGCCTGATGAAGTCAGATGTCATCCTCAGGTAATCAGGGGTTACCTGAAATTGTCTGATGGTGGTAATAAAGTCATATTCTACATTTGTTCTAATTCAAGTAAAGAGCTTCCCACTGGTCACTTATATTCAATGGCACCTGTGTTCTCTTCCAGTGGCCATGTCTGTTGTAGCACTCACTTGGAAAACTTGAGCATGCGGAAGTGGAATGAGAAGAGAGATGCAAAGCTAAAGGCTTAGGGTAAAGCAGTCACAAACCACATTATCAAGCTGCAGCCATATCACTCTTTGCTGCTTTCAAACACCAGGCTAACACCATAAAACTTAAAGTAGCCAAAGCTTTACTATACTAGCAGCTACCGCATCATCATCAAGTTCTACAAACAAACAGCTGCATCTCAATGAGTGCGACAACCACCAAAGAAAAAGCAACTTCTAATCCAAGAGTACCATCAAAAAGAAACCCAACTGGGGCAATCTCATTGTCTTGGCTTATAATAATATCTGAAACAACAAAACTCAATGTGAACATTGTGTGATTTTTTTTGCAACCCAGTCTCTCTCCCCCAAGTAGCTGACTTTATTTCGGCCAATTTATTAGGCCCATGTGGACAAACTATTCAGCATCATAATGCAAAAAAGAGAAGTGCTTCTTTGACATTCATAGAGCATGATGACCTTGAACTGAAACTCATTATCAAAATAACCAAATTACCAGCTTGTGGTCAAAGATCATTTACAATCAGAATTAAATTTGATGGTGCATAAGTCACTGAAGGTATGGGATTGTCAATTGGAATCAATTCAATTGTTGGTGGTGCTTATCTCAATCATTTAATTCACATTACCAGCAAACAGATGAAAAAGCCATGGAACTCTAAGTGGGAATTCCCATGTTGATGGTGCTAATGAAATGAAAACAGCTGTGATTTCAATCCAGAATCCTGATGCATGTGGCTGTCCTTATTTTCTTTTTGGGGGTCAACCACAGGGAATCAACTCTGGCACAAACTTCAATGATAGAGTAACCAAGGTGTGTTTGAAAGTCTGTAAGCAGTTGGGAAAATTCTTTTTCAATGATGCATCGCCTGATGGAGTTGGACATGATGTTGATTATATTCTTCAACAATGCTTCAATTTCTGACAGGCCAGGTGAATCGTTTTGGTTTAGTTGACACCAACCACAATGAGAAGAATCTTCATTATCAGGTCAAATGAGGTTCTTGTGTGTTGTTGATGGGTGATTATGTCATTGCTCCTAAGATGCTTGTATTGAGTGGTGTTGCCAAGGATATTTTGCATCCCAAGGACTATGCTTCTGATTTGACTGTCTTAAGTTCAACTCATTAGATACTATTTATAATCACTTAGCTCTAGGTGAAGAAGAAGAAGTGTGGTCAGTTGCTATATTGGCTTTCACTCTTTACTTCACATGGCTTAAGTTTTATGCCACCAATGTCAAAAAAGCAAGCTAAAGGGACCATATAACCTTTTGATCGCCTTGTTTAATTTAGATTTTTCACTTGAACATCATTCACAGTATGGTGGCAGGAAACTATCGACAATCACCACAAACTGCTGTAATAATATGACTGTGACAATTTGTGATACAGAAAGCTGTTATGGATCCTAGGCACTCGACAACAGAGTTCTCAAGCATACATTTTGATATTACTGTGCTGAGAAGAGAGAAGGAACAATACTTGAGTTTATCAAGATTAAAGACAAGGTTAGAAGGAAGAAAGAATCAATCCTTACTGGGAAGCTAATGGTATCCAGAGATAAGATGACAGGGTATTCTGCAACAAATGCCTCATTTGTAGAATCCAGTCAAATATCTAATGATGATGAAAGAGGTCCTGGAGAGAAGCTTGATAATGAGACTACTGGTGAAAAACTGCTTGTTGTGGTTGGTCCACTAATAAATGCAGTAGCAATAAAAATGAAAACTTTTCTTATTTAATTTGGAGAAAAATCAGATGAACTATCTCCCTATTGCCTATTTCCATATTGCTGAAACTTTGATTCACATACTGATTTGTTTGCAGTTTATCAGGCATATATGCCAAGTAATGACAAGTGGAATCCTTCTTTAATGCATCAGTGTAAGGGCAAGTTAATGGTGACAATCACATGGGGGAGAGGAATGATAACAATTAAGAAGAGAATAACAATATCAGTGTTTGCATACCAGCTCTTAGGTTATTGAGAGCGTTGAAGGCTGGTTATGTTAGTAGTTATGGATTTTATTCTGATGCTAATGATGCTCATGATATTTCAGAGGAGAATGATGAACCATCTCATGAAGATGTGTGGGGTGATGAAGAATGTCTCATATCCAGTATCAATGAGATAGACGCAACAGAGGCTGCCAAACAATTGTGTAAACTTCTATCGGCACCAAGATTGGTAGAGAATGTTGAAGCAGCTAGGGAAGGAATGCAACTTCTAAGCTTTGGAAGGAAGACGCATGGATCACTAACAATAAGAAAGTTCCCATCCATCAGTGAGAGGTTGACTTAAGCCAATAGTTAGGAGAATTTTCTTACATAGTGAATATGAAACAAGAAGGTTTTGAATTGTTTGGAAGTTATTTTTATGAGCTATTTTAACTGATTCAAACTGAGGACCGCCAACAGCCAGTCCTCATGCTGTTATCATGTAATGTTGGCTACAGTTAGTTTCAACTCTCGCAGAGTTTGGCTTTATGTTGAGGCAGTTGCAAGACTTGATGACTTGATTTTTTCTGTAACTGTCTCAACTGCAAGTGGAATTTTGTTCCACAGGAAGGTTTCTGAGAAAGAATACCTCTTTGTATATTTATCTCCGACAAACATACTGGACAAGTATGTGTCTGGAATATTGTTTTTCTCAGAAACAACTATTCTGTGCTTTTTGTACTTCCTCCTTAGTTTCTAAAGTGAATAGGACAGTTCTGGTGTCCCGATTATGAGCACAGGTCTGGGTATTATTCCCAAAGAGCACCCTTGGCTCATGTCACTTGCCCCCACAATTGGACTGATATGGTGTCAATGCACACAAAAAAAGAAAACCTTGCAAGGAAAAGATAACCTTGAGGGAAAAAATATGGTGTGCGTGTAATGAGCATAAGTGTTAAGGAGAAAGGGGATGTGACCAAAGTGTTGCTTAATGTAGGCAAAATATGGTGTCACTCTCCTAATGTTCAATCTTTTGATTTATTTTGTTCCATGTTGAACCAGTATGGTCCCATTCACATGAACGATGTGATAGTCCAAGGATAATGTTCATATTGGCTTTCAGTTTTGCAGAGGATACCATCTTTTTGCAGCAGTACTTGACATAGGCCAATCATACACCTTATTTAGGTACACCCCATCAGCTTCCACCTGGAAGCTTTAAGGGTCC
>JALLPD010002166.1:0-10634 GCA_036940065.1 Cyclotella cf. meneghiniana
GGGCAAATGACTCTGTCCATTGCAGACACTTTTCCATCAGGTTCCTCAACTTCAATAACTCACATCAACTCCTGAATGCATTGCATTGAAATTCCCAACTTCCATTGCCAAAGCAACAACTCCTTTTGTGCACTGCTCAAATTTGTATTTGAGTCATTGGCAACAATCGGCAAACCAAAACTGGTCAAGCAACAATAATGACCATACTTTTGATCAACTGCCATCAAGGCTAGCTTCCAGTCAGTGTAGTGCAGAGAGCTCCAGTCACCAAAGAAGTACATTTTTTGCTCATACTGAGGCAAAGCTGATCAGACAAGTGATCCTTTGTCACTCATTTCTCTTGCCAACACAGAACATTCAAATATCATTGGAACATTAGATCCATTTCTATCAATCTTATCATGTACTTTCAGATTGTTGATGAACATTTCGATTTTGTCACCACATATGGTGCTGTGTCCTCCATATAGGGTGTGATAGGTCTGGGGACTGAACAACCAAACTTTGGCTGATGGCAAATGATGAGACAAACAAGGAAGAAAAATATTGTGTCCATCATGCTTGAACTTGTGAAGTGTGGTGCAAATTCCGATGACAGTGTTTGAGCGTGCAATGTCATGTACCCTAATCTCGCACTTTACATAGTCAAGGAAGACCCCTCTGAATAGTGTTAGACCAAATAATGCTCCAGTGTTCCATACCAAAGGACAATTCTTGAATGTTGTACATTTGGTGGTATGTGATGCATTTGTAGGCTAGCTGCTTGTAGAGTATTTAAACATTTGATGGTAGATTGAACACCTTCCCTGAAAGAAAGTGTCCCAAAATGCTGTTCTAGCTTTGCGGCACTCAAGAAAGCTGTTCCTCTCTCACAGCAGAAATTGGTCAATAACTCATCAGGTATCAAACCCAATTCAGAATGGGGATCCTCTCCTCCTATTCCACACTGAACGGCCTGTTTCAATTGGAGTGAGGAACTGATGGAGCTTCAACTCATGGCATTTGATTTTGGAGATGCGATGCCAGTGCTCCTTTCTCCTCCTCCAATGCCATGTTGATGCACACAAAATCCCAACTAGGAGGGTGTCTGTTGGCAGGAATGACAGCACCACACCAAACATACATGAAGATGCCGCCGTCGAAGCTGTTTATAACACTGTTGGCTCTGCAAGCAATCCCAAACTGCTGCCGGTGAGGTGGAGATGTTTCCCTTGAACTGACTATACATTGAACACCTCGAATCCCAACCAGTATAACAGAACTCACAAGAAGTAAACAATGTAACACCACAAACACTCCAAACTGAACATAAAAACTTGCACATGAAACATAGAAGAATAGATCATAAAACTGGAATTAACAAAGAGAGGGCATT
Source organism: Cyclotella cf. meneghiniana (assembly GCA_036940065.1). Taxonomy (NCBI): domain Eukaryota; phylum Bacillariophyta; class Thalassiosirophyceae; order Thalassiosirales; family Thalassiosiraceae; genus Cyclotella; species Cyclotella cf. meneghiniana. The sequence continues at coordinate 1,376 of JALLPD010002166.1, forward strand.
GTGACCACCATTCCAGCCATGCCCTATTAGTATAAAAAGAGAGTCCGAAACATCTCAGAAATCTGGGAGGCATTCGAAACAGTGGAGTTCCATTCAAAGTCAGCCAGAGTCTGCTCAAACCTAGATTGGTCAATAATATCAGGGAAGACCCAGTAGACAAAGAGTGGATAGAGGACAAAGATGAAGTTGCAGGTTTGCTAACGGCAGGGTTGTTCTGTCTGAGTTTGACACACTCTTTAGCATAAGGATGTGCCAAGGCTAATTTGAATGAAGAACCCTGTTTGACAAAAGCCTTGTGCAGACCAGTAGAATCTGTTGTGTAGGGACCACACTGTTTGAAGTGGACATTGAGGACACCATTGATCATGAAAAGGCCTTGGGCATTTCACTTCTTCCTGTTGTAATCAGTATTGTCAGCATTGCCGGAGACTCTGTTTGCGACAGTTGTACCATCCTTGTTCCCTGACTTCTTTGCCTCTTGAAAAGCCTTGCAATTCTTCTCAAAAAGGGCTTTATTTTGTGCCTTGGGACAAGTTTCAGCTTGATAATCAGAGCCATTGCAGTTCCAACACTTCTTCTCAACTGTAACAGAAGCTGCAGCAAAAGGTCCACCTTTGCCCGTACTATTCCAAATTTGAGAAGTGCAAAGTGTCATATGTATCCACAGCCTTGTCAAGAATAGCCTTGATATGCTCCATGGGGGAAGCGTTGAGAGGCACAGTACCAAGAATGTGGAGGTTGTCTAGCTTGGCATTCTGCTTGAGGTGACTAAACATGTCTCTAAAATGTTTGTTGGTGCAGATAGAAAGACCTAACAACACATCTATGACATGCTCCTCCTGTAGAGCCTTGATCACGTCTAATTGCTTGCAAACACCTAAAACTTCTTCAGAGACCACCAAGACATTTTTGTCTGTGTAGCAAGAGACTCCATTTCACATGAAAATTTCCAAGAACTTAAACATGGCTTCCTTTACCTCACAAGACATCTGGAACATTTTGCAGAGAGTTAAGAAGAGATAAACAACTCCGCCCTTCTGATTGTGAGGTAGCCTGTCATATTTCTTAGGCACCGCAGTTTGTGGAGAATTGGTGGAAGAGTTGTACACAAATACTTGTAACCAGTTGCTTGTTATCCTATCTTTGTCGGAGAAGAACTTGATCACACTAAACTGCCACCTTCAAATCTGCTCAAGTATACAAAGATCTAAATTGGTCCACAGGTTGACCTCAGAGCCATCCCACCAATCCACTGGATTATTGCTTGAGAGGTTTTTTCCGAGTCTAGAGACATTGCATATGTCCATGAAATCCATGGCCTTGCTTTGTTAATGGTCTTCTTTTACATGATGAATGATGTGAACAATAACTTGATGTACTTGTGTGCTATTGGACTGATCACCTTCTTCTCCACCCACCACAATCTTATGACAAGCAACCCCAAACTTTTTGGTGAGTCCCGCCATTGCCATTGCCATGTTCTTGCGGTTATCCGATGAACTGGGAACACCATAATCCTCCTTCTTCAAAGTAACATAGATCGATAACATATTGCCATCTGGTACGAGTTCAGCACAAACAAACTTCCTCATCTTTGTGGCAGTAGTAGTCAGTGCACTTGTTGCATCGTGGCCTAGAGAGGAAATTCCACCAAATGGTTTGTCGATAATGTTATCCTCATGGCCGCTGGCAGCCAAGAGGCATGTAGATACACGACAGAGATGAGCCATTGTAGTTCCTGTTCTCTGATTCCAAATCTGACCTACAGTACATGTGTCGACCGGCACTGTGAACTTCAATCCACCATCTCCACTGTTTCCAAAGTAATCTCTTGCGATGGTACCATCTCAAGCACTGCCTCCAGATTCTGTATCAATAAACTGATTTGACATCATGTTTGATCAGAGCAGATGCCATACTCTCACAATCTCCAAGCAAATCAGTGAAGCAATACCCTTGGCCAATAAGTGCATGGTGCAGGAGGTATTCTTCAAAAAGGTTTGAATTGGATCGACCTATAAATCTTCACGAGCAATCAGATGTATTGACAACAAGCAAATGAATATAAATGTCATGTGCAACACTAACAATTGGTCGCATCAATTAAAACAAGCGATTGGTCAAACCAATAAGAAACTAGAGCAATTGGTCGAACCGATTCAGACAAGTGATCGGTCAAACCAATGAGAAATGGAAGCAATCGGTCGAACCAATCGTACAACGAGTAATCAGTCAAACCGATAATAAACGAACACAGAGAGTGCAAGTGAAAACCCAAAAAGTTGGGCTCGTAACCTCTTGAGGTTAAGCTTGATCATGCATAGAATATCACAATAATTGTACTCTTTTGGTCGAACCAAAAAATACGAACAAATGATCGATTAATGTAAAAATATATGCGATCAATGAAATAATCAAAATTATATGAGTTAAAGAGCAGTATTGACATTTGATGCACATCATCTTGGTTGAATGTATCTTTGCCAATATTTTGGGATATAAAAAATAAGTTCTGGATACACATAAAACAAAAGAGTGGTATGTGCCACTTTACACATAAAACAAAAGAGTGGTATGTGCTGCTTTTTGGCACATACATAAAACAATAAAGACCTATCTACCATGAATGGCAGATATCAACCGTCATGGGTTGGTTAGCTTTTTGACTTGCCTTCTCTTTTGATCATTTTTATAGTTCTCAAAACATATGCTTTCATTTTATGTTTTGTCCTTTCTCATTTCGCAGTGTTCTGTACAGGGGGGAAAATGGCACAACAAACATTTCACAATAATTTCTTTGCTTGGGGGTTGGATCTGCACTTTGGGGTTGGATCTGCACTTGGGGGTAGGATCTGCACTTGAGGAGTGGATTTGTACCTGGGGGTGAGATCTCTGTTCTGGTTTTTATGGATTTTGCATGGCACTATTTTTTCCACATCCAATTTTTGTTCTCGAAAAGAGTGGAGTGATGTCTCACTTCTTGCCTAGTTGATTGTTGAGTTTATTGTTAAGGTGCTTTTTATTTTGTCATAACAATCAAAGTAATTATAAAAGCAGACCATTATCTATTTTATCAAAAAAATATCTGAGCACTGACTGAAATTATGTTGTTGCTGGCTGTCTACTGCTGTCACATTGCACAGAAAAAAAATGTCAGCAATCATTTTCATCTCCCTAGTTGTTTCAATTTTTTGCTAGACTTTTCAATTTCATAGTTTTTACTTGTTTTTATTTGAATCGCTTTCTACATATAGTAGGTAAATTTGGGTGGTACACAAATAGGTAGTAATCCTATATCTAGGTATCAGTTCCCTTGTGCTCTTACATCTATTTTTCAATACAGACCTCAATTTTGATGATAAATAGATAAGAAAGGAGCTACTTAGGTAGCACAGAGAGTAATGTTTCCTAAAAAGATTTGGCTATAACAAAATAAGAAGGGGTGTCTGTCTCTGACACTGAAAAATCTACCTATTCATGAGTAGTTCAAGTGCAAAGCCTGTGTGTCAATCACAGACACACAGACAGATGCATAACTGCAATATATTCAGAAACCACCATGATAAAACAATGATGGGCACCCACGCATCATCACTGTGACTGCATCCAACACTGTCCCAACCTCTGTCTTTGCCGTCACCAAATCCATGGCCATTCCACTTAATTCTCATGCCCCTGCCCATGTGCAACAAATGATTGTGCCCCCATCAATGGCACTTACGATGTTTCCCCCAAAGATGGTGCAGCCTGTCACTGCCTATGATGGTGCTGCCTTTGATGGTCTCATCTACCATGCCGCACCTACCATGGCGATGTCCATGATGACACTGCCCATGATAGTGCCACCAACAATGGCACAGCCTTGGATTGAACCTCCAAAGACAGCACTGCCTAAGCACACCCCTCAAGCAAGTGCAGCTGTTGCTCCTCCCTCAGACAAGGCTGAACCATAAAGGGACACTCGTCAAGAGAGGTACCTATTGAGGGAGCACACACAAAAATGACGGGTTTGTCTTTTTTTGATTTTTCTCCTTCCTCACTTTCATAACTTAAAAGTCAGCTCAAACATCTGTTTCCTCTCCTTATCATGGGATGGTAAGTTTTTTGACTGTTTATTTCTCTCAACCATTTTTATTAATTCAAAAACATATCCTTTCACTTTATGTTTTGTCTTTTATCATTTCTCAGTGGTCTGGGGGGTGCAAATAACACAACAACAAAATTCACAATAATGTCCGCACTTGGAGGTGGGATCTGCACTTGGAAGTGTGCTCTGTGTTCTTGGTTTATATGGATTTTTACATGGCTCTTTGTGTTTCCGCATCTAGTTTTTGTTCTCTAAAAGAGTGGTGTGATGTCACACTTTTGCCTAGTTGATTGTTGAGTTACTTGTTAAGTTGTACTTCATTTTGTCACAACAATCAAAGTAAATATAAAAAAACAGACATCAATCGATGAAATTAAAAATTATATGAGCACTGAGTAAAGTTATTTTGTTGCTAAATCCCTTCTAGTTAAACTCACAAGCTGTCTACTAGAGGTAAAAATATCTTGGTGGAAAATTTTAATCCCTAAATCTATTGTAACTTTTTATTAGACCTTTCAATCACAAACATTTTAGTTGTTTTAATTACAGATGTTTTCTACATGTATTCGGTAAATATTGGTAGTTCTGAGGGTTGTGCTCAAATAAGATAAAAGCATCATCTTTTCAAAAATACACAGGATGAGCTTTCCCATGTACGAGAAGAAAGTGACCCCATAATATCATGGTCCAAAATCATGATCGTTGCACAGTGCTCAATACACAATTGTGTACTGTATCATGTATTAATACACAAAAGAAACTGTAGCAAAATATCATGGGTTCAGCCTGTCTGTCCCTAGAAATACACAATCTGCTAGGGCATGGTCATTTTGTGTCAGCCTCAGAGACAACCATAGCCTTCTTGTAATAAAAAATTAATGTAACAATATTATGTGTGAAAAATTAACCATGCTGCCTGCACATCATGACAAAAATGGCAGCAATAGCAAACTGCTGTGATCACTCCAGTGCACAATTTCATCAGAGTCTTCTCCCACATCGCAGCACTACCCACAATGGCCACCCTGCCTGTAAAACAGCAGCTTGTTGCCACCCTGCTGTCTGCTATTAGGGTGACTCTTCCTACTCCACTGGCCATCCCACCCCAAGCAAGCACAGCTGTTGCTTCTCCGGCAGCTGTCAATCCTCCCTCCCCCCACCTGTTGATCCTCCAGCAGCTGCACCTCTGGTGGATACACATAAAGGAGCGTGGGTTTTGTATGTCACTTGTTTTTTTGACAAACCCTGCATATGTAATTTTTCTGTCATCGCGACCCTCTGTAGTTGTTGCATTTCCAACAGCTATCAATCCTCCCTCCCCCCTCACCTGTCAATTCTGCTGCATCCACTCCTCTTGTGGCTACTTATAAACAAGCATAGGTTCTTCATCTTGCTCACTTTTTGACTTTTTATGCACCATGAATCTTAAATTTTTACCATCACCACCCTGTAGAGCTGTCTCTTTGTCCACAGCTGTCACTCCTTCCTCCCCCCACACCAAATTAACCCCTCCTGCAGCTATGAATAAGTTAGCATGAGTTTATTCTGTGGCTTGCTTTTTGTATTTTTTACAGACCATGAATATTCAATTTTTCACCCATCACCACCCAATCTCAACGTTTGGGTAAAATCCAATGACCCCAGACCATGGCGGTCATTCATCTCCTGCTACCAGTCAAGCAGTGTGAGACAGCAATAAAGGTATGAAAATGTTTTCTGCCTCACACTTTTTTAATGGTCCATGACTAATTAACTTTCTTATGGTCTAGACCAAATCCGTACAGGTAATAAATCAACTAGACCATTTCATGGGTCATTGTCTGCCCCCTCTCTACACCAATCTATCAAAGTAACAAGTGTTGTTGTAAAAGAGGTAAGGAATTGTTTGCCCCCCCCACCATTTCATTATGGGTCACAAAGATTGATACTTTGATCTGCTGCAAAATCATGTTTGCCAGGAATCTAGCATCCACAGACACTTAGTGCCTGTTACTCCTTTTCCTGTTGTTGCCAATGATTGATGCAGTGAGTAGTAGGATTGCAAAAAGCAAGTTTTTTGCATTTATCATTTTTTCTTTCATCTCACTGTAATTTTTTAGTTAATGCACACCCTTCAAGGCCTTTGCAGGTTAAAAGGGTGCATAATGATGAAAGGCCCAGTATGTACAATTGCATAGGAAAAAATGATTCATAATAGAATAATTTATTGCTAACACTTCAATGATGTAGATTATTAGTGAAAAAACAGTAGTAGTCTTTTATTTTTATACAGAGATACGTTCAAAAATATTTTCATAATGTAGTTTGCACAATCTTAAATTAATATGGTGATAACTAGACCCTCTACCAAGTTATTAGACTATCATTTTATGTGTAAAGTTTTGACGCATATAGGTATGACCCTGTGTATTCTGTGGTGTATTTTATTTTGTACATGTTCACAATAATTCCATCATATGTACCTAGTATAGAACATTATTTATCAAAAGATGGTTTTATTATGCATTCATTCTACCACACACTTCAAGAGAATCTATGCCTCCCATGTCTCTCCCACCAAGCATCACGTACATAATATTTTAATATTTTTCATTTCACAAATCTTACTGGATAATTCATCATTATTATGTACCATATACGAGAAAACATCCTATATTACAGGAATATATATCCTAGGATATTTAGATATTTCATATTTTTAGGAAGATTTGTGACAACATAAGGATGCTTCTGTTCAACACTGAGTGATTTCTTTGCAACCTCATCAATATCATTAGTGGGGTCAATAGTAACATGCCTCTCAGGCCACATAGGGCTGAACATCACCTTATCAGGTACTCTGATTTCAGAGAGCGACCACATTTGCACTTGGACTTAGTTGAAGCAAAGGATTTACTAAAGGATGCTTGAATTTGTGAAGACATGCTAGGTTATCCCTGGTCCAGATTTTTAAGCATTTATACGTCTACATAATTTTGAATTGAAAAAACCTAGCAATGGTGCCCCAGTTATGCTACCAAGTGTTCTTAAGAACAGGGTCAATGTCAATAGTGGGTAATGTGATTCCATTTATAATAAGCCAGATCTTGCAACTGTAGGACCACCAACATATGGTTTTGTATTGGCACAAATACCAGCTATTTCATGTAACTGTTGGTATTAAAAGAATGCATACAAATCTATTCATAAATTTTTCACCATACAAATTATTACCAGTTTAATACATAGTTTTGTATCCTCAAATTCTATATGTGATAATAAGAAGAAAATTTTCAAATTGAACATGTAATAAATCTGTTAATGTTGTTAAAACTCATCTGTCTTCAATATTAGGTGCCCTTCTCTTTTTTGATGATGTGGTGTTTGTTTCTGAGGACTCTCTTTTCATATAGATCAGAGAGACTTGGAATTTGATGAAAACGTTGAAAGCATTCGGTGCATAAACTTACTAGACAGATAGAACAATATATGGTAGTCAATGTTTTTGGAGTCTTTACTTTTTGGATCAGCAACAGCACAACATACAACACATCTTGGAGGACACTTTCTTATTTGGTCATCCCTTGAGTTGAGGCATCAGTGTTCTGACCCTTATTACTTGAAGACAGTACTCTCTCCTTAGCTTGTGCTCCCTTAAATGTTCTTCTACCTGTTCTTGCATCCATATAACTTCCATGGGACTTTGGCAGATGAAACAATGTTTTGTCAAGTCAAAAAGGAATTCAGCATATCATCATCAATGAACTTTTTGAGTTTGTAGCAACTATCTGGAGTAATTTGTTCCTTCACATACTTTGTTGCTGTCTTCATCCACTGACCGTTCTCCACTTCTATCTTCCTAACAATGTCATCTGCAATCACTGGTTGTGAGTTTCTTCCAAATGGAGATTCAGGCACCGCCCCTCTAATTGGGTTCATGGGCTTGTATGAGGTGGCCAGGTCAAATAGTACATCATTCATTGAAATATTCAAATGCTTATGATGATGTTGAAATGCAGCATATCCCTTTCCAATTGGTGGTGCTTTGCTGGAAAACAATGCTTCAACATAAATCTAATGTTCACTGCCATTTTTTGAACTCCCTCATCACCAATTGTTGTTTAGGTGTTCCCTTTACAAATGGAAAAATCATTTCATCCTAGTAACGCATCATTTCATCAACCCTTGCTTTGAACAATTCCATCTTGAAATTATCTAAGGAACAATTTATGAGCATTTTGAAGGGGTAACAGTGTTGCATGTATCATTGACAATAACTGTTTCCACTTGATCTATGTAAAAACAATATAATCCTTCGTGATTGGAAAGGATTTTGTTGATGTAACATCTTTGCAGAAGGATGGCATGCATGAACCTATATTATTTGATGTCCAAGCAGTAGTGTAAGACAATGCCAACTCTACTGATAAACACCAGAAAGAATACTTCTCAAGCTTTTGTTCAGGAAATCATACAAGAACTGCATAATGAACCTTTGTAGTATCTGCAGCAACAAATAGCACATACTTCAGGTTGGCCATAGTGCATGATGAAGAACATGTGTCCTATATTTGGGCTTGTATACATGTTGTTTGAATTCAGGTGTACCAATTCACATTGTGAAGTTTGACCATGTAAGTCAACATGTTTCTTGATGATTCCTTGAATGATCTTTTTGCTTGATGGAGTCTTTATTTCCAGACCACAGTTGTATTGTTGATGGTCCAAGGAGACATTCTTCTCCTCAGAGTTACTATGAAATGAAAATTCATCACCACTGAGTTCATTATATTTGATCACTATCCAACCATCAAAGGAAGTAGCAAGGTATTCCCTCATTTTGTTGTGAAGCAATCCACATTCAATGGCATCAACTAGTTGCCACCCCAGTTTTGAAAAATATAATCTAAAACTGAAGGAACTCTTTCCTCATTCAATGATCCAAGTCTGTGCACCGAACAGTCTTCCTGTGGGAGAGGTTGAAGGAAGGAATACTTCAAAAAAATTTCCACCTCAGTTATGCCCTGAATGATCACTGGTCCTGATTGAACAGTTTCCACAAGCTTCTCTTTAGTCTTGTTGGAGAAAGGTCTGCCATATGTCTTGCAATGAGCTACCTAATGTACTAGTAATGAAGAAACACTGCAAACGAAAAACACCGGTAACCTCCCGGTACACTCGCAAAATGTCAGA
>JALLPD010002167.1:0-10672 GCA_036940065.1 Cyclotella cf. meneghiniana
GTGTGTGTGTGTGTGTGTGTGTGTGTGTGTGTGTGTGTGTGTGTGTGTGCGTGTGCATGCTGTTGACTTGAATTCTTAATGGGGTGCTTGTGCTCTTGTATTGGGTATCATTTGCACAACAACATGCTCTGATTGCATCCGTATTACGAATCTCACTGATGCTATGATTTTTACACTCAAAGTTTTCTGATTCTTAAAAATCGATTCTTTATTTATTTATGTTTCTAAAGATCACATCTCTGAATTTCATCGCTTTCTCCATCTCCACCTGCATTGCAAATTGCATTTATCCTTTGATGCAATCCATAACATTGTCACCCTCTCAGGTTCTTCTTCTGTCTCTCCATGTGGGAGTCCATCCTCACTCTCATCATCAGTTGCAGTTGGAGGAGCTGTAGGAGTTGAATGAGTCATCCACTCCACACAGTGAGCATGCCGTTCTAGTAAGTCCTTAGGCATCCCTGGGTCTTTTTTTGACTGGTTCTTGTATTGGAGATATTTTGAACACATATCCTTGCTGAACTGAGCATATAGATGTGTGTTCTTATGCCCATATTTCTCACGCAGCTTCTTGACTCCATCAATCTTCTTTGCAATATTTTCCTTTCTTGTATTTGCATTCTTCACTAACTTTTCACTGGCGTCCCTTTTCTTTTCATTGTATTCTTCCAAAAATCTAGGGTCTTGGAGGGAATCAATGCTGTTGCCGGCTATCACACTTGATGTAAGTTTCTTTGCTTCCTTGAGGTTTTGTAGAATCAAATCAATTTTCCTCTTTCTCTCATCTTCTACTTTCTTTGCCTGTGATGATCTATCTCGCTCGGCAATCATCCAATCAAGAACAGTTGCTGCCAATCCTTGATGAATATTTAAGCTGATGCTTCCTGCAGAAGATTTGCTTGAAGTTGCATTGGCGAGTGCATTTTCAGGTGCAACGGAATCATCAATCAGTTCCTTGTGATCTAGCAACTTTCTGTTTGGTGGGTTCCATCCATGATCTGACAAATTAGGTTGGAATTGGTACTGCCAACAGACATGTGGAGGATTCTGTTGATGAGAGGAATGATGTCTGTTGGCCCAATGGTGCAAGGTAATCAATTGGTACTCTTATAAACAATCATCTGCTCTTTTACTGTAGTCCACTCAATCTTGAACTTTCCATTCTGTTCACATATGAAACGCCAAGGCAGACTCTCCATTCATGATCCTTATTGTTAATTTACAAAACAAATTTTGGATCCAATCTGCTCTGGTGACCATCCACATTCAGCATTGGGATTGACCCCCCTGGACATCTGTTGAACAGTTGAAGTATGTTGAAGTACTCAAGTATTTTAATGATTTCACCACTCTTGGATGCAATAGTAAGACAGTCCATCTCTTCTCCCCTGTACTTACACTTTGGTCTTTCTGTATAATACTTACTCTCACCAACATTCATCTCCAATCCAATTTCTCCGTTTTCACTGTGAATAGGATTCTCAACAGTGATGTTGATTCTTGTCTTCCATGCCACTGGAACTTCTTCCTCTTTGCGCCGGAAGATAAGCACACAACAGACATTTACCAAAGCCTGAAATAAAGGACAGAATAGTAAACCAATTGTCAGTAGTGCTCCAGATGACTTGAGGTCTGGTGTCATATTCCACAATGTATTTTCTATTGCCAACATTTCCATCCTACTTCTGTTTTGTCTGGCACCTGGTTTCATCTGCAAACAGGATGTAGGCTATATGATCAATTTTGATTTCTTGTGCCAATCCAAACTTCTCACTCTCTTCCACCTCATTTCCATCACAGTCCATGTACAGAGGCTTCTCACAAGGTGAGGCAATGTGTGCATCTATCATTTTTTTCATAAATGTACTCATACATTTGTTTTATGTTTGATAACTTTATCCAGTCTGCATGGTTTAAAGCAAACATCTCTCCCTTCTTAGAGACAATCCAACTGGCATGTTGCTTCTTAAAACTGTGCCGCCAATTTCTACTGATGAGACCGTATTTTTGTGAATTCAAGGTATGTACTTTTTGGAACTCTGTCAAGCTCTCTGCCATTTCTTTTTTGCTAATCATATCATTCATGATTGCCATTGCTTTGTCTTGGATAAGAGGCTGGCAAATCTTTCCCGTCTGGATACAGATCACAACCAAGGCTCATTCAGCATCAAGCAATCATAGGGAAGTGCCTGTGTGGGTAGGAGCCAGGCTTCCTTGTTTTATTCGACTCCTTACTGTTTCTACAGTAATATTTCAATTAAGACCAAACTCTGCCTACTTCTGTTCAGTGATGTTATCCAAATAGCCTTTCATAAGCCTCTTATTTCAACCTTTATGAAGGATGTGTTCATTTTGATATGCCTCTGCAATAGCATTAACACATTCTTTGTAATTTTTGACATCCTCTCTCTTTTTCTGCCTTTTAGGTCTTCCTGCTTTGGATGAAGAGACCATGGCATGTGATAGATCTTGTTTCCATCATTGACATCAGTTGTGTTGCTTCCTGATGATGGAGATGAGATGGATGACACGTCAGGATCATTTTGGTTGACTACTAGTTCCTTGACCGGTCCATTTGCTACATTTACTGTTTTTGACCCTCTTGTCAGGATCTTGTGAGATAGAAATTCCCATTAATTCTAAGCATTGGAGTTTGGTTGTGTAAGAATATCCCAAAGTCCTGTTTTTCCACTCTTGTTTTCTCTTTTACTAAGTCATCAACAATCCCCTACAAAACTGATTAATGCATTTTCGTTAGATATTGGCTTTTGGAGCTCGTTTTTTAGGTGGATTATTGTGTTGTGTGTGTTGCATGTGATTTCATTTTTATGAGCTTAGATGTTTTGTGCTTTTTGATATACATTGTGGTGCTATGTGTGTGTTGCATGCAAAATTAGAAGGCAATTGCTATGTGTCATGATAATAATTTATTGCATGCACCAAAAATAATTCATATTTATGACTTGACAGACTGATTTCACAGTCTAGATCTAGTTATTTCACTTTACTGTGTAGAAAAGTAGAGACAGACTATCTGACACATTGTGTCCAAATTTTTTTCATCAAAACACATAAAACCTGATGAAGGAAGAGTACACAGCATCAGTGATGGTTCCAAGTCCAGTCAATGGTTCAAAGTATAAATTCTGAGGTGTAATTTTTGCATATCGCCAATAACTTTTTCATAGCCCTTGCAGTGGGATTCGCACTAAATACTATGAAATCAACTTTTTGTGAGCTTTTGATTGGTATATGGGTGGGTAGGGCTCTGACCATTGCTTGCCATTCAACTTGAGAATGGATCATCTACCTAAAGAAAAAATACGTGGCTCTCATTTCACATATGGTACACAGGTTACACAGCAAATGTCTATTCCATTTCTTGAAAGAATCATGCTAACAATATCAATATCAACTTAGTATATTGTTTGTTAAATCTATGCTATCAAAGCATGGACATGTCTTTCTTTATGTTGGCCAAAGGGCCACAAGAGGTTGATGTCTCTTCATCCCCTCCTTTTGTGGGGGTATCAATCTTGTAGAGATTTATTAGGGGTCAGATGTCTCACATGTCATTGACTTTTTTGGTGAGCAACATTCTCTGCTATTGAGCATCTGTAAGTAATGTATCATGTGAGTGCAAAGTCTGTCATAGTGGTTGGCCCTACATGGTGATGTTCTATGTGTTGCGTTATGGTGCTGTGGAAGGAGATCTATTTGGTCCACAAGCATCATGTCCTTGACTAGGTTGATGATCTTTCTGTTTTCTGACATTGTGAAATCTTCTATCTGCCGGAAATTTAAACATGCAATATTGTAGAGCCATTGTTGGTGTGTAATGTTGATAACATATTGGATAAATACATGAGTTGACTATTCCAGAAGGATTCAGTTTTGGTCAGGTATGCTTGTTATTGGGAAAACAAGGAGTGTGCAATTTGACTCCCAGCCTTAGGCCTCAATATCCTGTCCAAGGGTTTGGAAGGTGGGTAAGTTGCATACCAGTGATGAGGGTGTGGCAGAGGGTATTGTAGGTGATTTTGTCATCTCTGTCAAAGATATAGTAACCTGTATCTAGTCCAAACCTGTTCCTTTCAAAGTTGAAGCACCAGTACTGCTGGATTTAAGGACTATGTAAGGTCCAGTTTTGATATTGGCACCGGAAATTCTTTGGATTTTTGCATAGGAGAGCCTGTTTGCATATCATCTTAATGAGGCGCTAGATATTAATGCAACATCAAATAAGTGTGGCATTAGGAATGTCCTTGTTCCAGCCAAAGTGATACTTGTCTTCAGCAAACATGACATCATGGTCAGGTGATGTTGGAAAAGTATGTCAGGAAATAGAAGTTGTCCATTCCATTTGGGGTCTTTGATAATCTGTTTTACTTTGTAACTGGACAGTTATGCTGTGGTTCCACTGCCTTCAATTTGTCATTCAGGCACAATGGAGAAAGCAAGATGAGGTTTGTGTTGGTGTTTCTGGTAACAGGCTGATTCTGGAGTATCGAGACTGTGCAGGGGATGTTGTTGGGAGAGGATCATACAGGGGTCCAGAGTCTGCCATTGTGGAGATTGCTGTTGTCTGTGATGTCAACTTAGACAGTGTTGTTAGTGTGGGCAAGTTGGGTTTGTTCATAGAGTTACTCAGGGAGGATGCTTGTACCCTTTTGTCACTAAGTGATCTAAGGGGAGATGTGTGTTCCAAATGCTGGGAGGCACCAACCATGCCATTGGATCTGGAAGTGAGTTTAGATCATTTGGTATGTGCATGTGGTGTATTTCCTGGCGGGGCAGGTGTGGCATGGGGGAGGGCATGTCAATCCAGGTGTTCTGATTCCAGGGTCGGACCGGTTGCCTGAATTTAGGAGGTTGACAAGGGTTTGAAGAGTTCCAATTGTCTGAGGTAGTAACAGTCCATTGTTGTGTGTACAAGGAGGAGACCCAAAGTTTTGGATGTTGCTGTGCTATTCTTTGGTTGCCAGGTGTTGTGAGGAAGCTGGCAAAGGTTAGAATGGTCTGAGGTGCTGTGGCATTGAAAGGGAGATCTTCACAAGTAAAGAATGGTTTTGCATGTGCTCTTTTGCTGGTATGATCTGCCTTTACCAATGAGACTGTGGAGAGGAATAGAGTAGTTGGGAAAGTCACAGTGTGGGAGGTATGTCCCTGCAATTAATGGTCATTCCAAATGATAATGTCATGTTCTGCTGGAAGATGTGGATATCCATGAGGTCCTTTGTAAAGGTAAGTGTATAAAATCAAATTTTTATTGTGGCATTCAGTAAGTGACTTCCTCATACCACTGAGAAGTAAAAAATCACAATAACATAGTGTTGCCTCACTCCAATCATGGCTAGGAGCAAGGAAGAGCTTAAGGCTCCTGTCACTAGTGCCACCAAGGCCAAAGCAAACCAGGCAAATGTCAGTAACTCAGAAGCTTTGATGAGCACATCCTGTCACCAAACAATGAAGTTTTATGTGAGAAATGGCCTTTTTACTACCCAGGGAATTCATTGAACTCAAATATGACATCAATGCAATTGTATATCAAGAACAAAGCAATCAGCCTCTTAAAACATAGAAGAATTTGAAAAGAAATCTGAAATGCCATATTCAATTCATAATTCTAATTTTTTTAGTTATTTGCACTTTTATTTGCTCAACACACAATTAAAAGCTCATTCACTGAGACTTACTGCAATGGCAATATATTCAATGATTGATTATTTCCTTTCAAAGTTTTCTTGTGACTTTCAATTTTTCTTATTGGACTCTTTAGGTGAAAAAAATTCATATTCAACACTGAAAGTGCTGAGCAAAGAATGTTGTTGACTTATTATCAAGTCAAGGGTCTTAGTGAGATAAAAAAGGATGAAACTGCTACACAGTGGAAGGAAGCACTAGGTAGTGAGAGCAATGTGCCAATTTGCAGCAAATGATTTGCAACAGATGGAATAAAATTAGCAACAGCCACTCAGATCCAACTACTTTAGCTGACAGACCACTTGGGATATATCAGCAGATCATAAAGATGCAGTAAATGTTGTTGCTAAAATGCCATGGGAGGACAGATAAGACTTGAGAAGTAGATGGAACAAATGGATGAAGAGGAGAAGAAAGAGCACTCACCTTCAATACCTGCGATGCCTATAATTTAGCATGCAAAAACTCACCATCAAAGCTTGATGAGCAGCCCACCCACAAGAACACAAAAATGAACAGCAACAAAGGCATCTATGAGGCTATTTGGGGAATAATCAATATAAAAATCAACTCACATGCACTAAATTCCCATCTGCCCTGCTTGTGGTCATGATGACAATCCTGTTACAAAATTTGTATGGTATAAATTGTGCAATTTTCTGCAAAATAACACAAATCAGACCAAAACTAGCAGGTGGATTGTTGCAGAGGAAGTGCCAGTGAGAGCAATCATGGCAAGCTCTTTGTTGCAAGGGTATTTCCATGGACAAGGTGATCTGGTGGCTGTGGTGGAAATTGTCATGGTGTAGAAGTACTGTGTTGCGATCTTATTTTGTTGTTGCATAGGATTGTGTATGTTCTTAGAGCAATGTAATGCAACAGTACTACAGTTAAACTGGTACCCTCAGGAAGGAGTAGGTGAGTCAAACTCTACTCTGAGGCATAGCAAGAGCAAATGTTGTGTGCACCACATCTACGGTGCAAAGATGAAAAGATGGAGTGGGGCTCATGTGCAGGGAGATACAATGGATGTATGCCTGGCAACTAAAAATGCAGTCAGATGTTTAGCCATCAGTATATTATTGGTTAACCTTTTCTACCAGCAAGAAGAGGAGCAGTGTAGCCTGTGCCCATTATAATGCAACAGGCATGGTGTCCCAGGCAAAACAATGACATAGTAGTACCAGTTGGAGATATTTTATCATCATGTTAACATCAAATAGTGCAATATTCTTGAGAAAGTTCATTCTAATGCTGGCTACCTAGGGCATTCTTTAAGGAGACATTGTCTCTTACTAGGAAGCAGAAAGTAATGGGAGTGTTTAAGTTGGAAAGTTGTGAGATTAAAATAATGTCAGTTGACCAGATGACTTTGACATTGTAGCTTTGTAGTAATACTTAGAAGCAGTTATCTAGAGACTCTGAGAGATTCACTGAGTCACTGGGGTTGTCAGACATTCCATGACTTCCATGCAGAGGAAAAAAACAAAATTTCTGCCTAAATAAGGGTAACAGTAAAAATCATTATTATAAAGCTCCCTCACTGGCTCTTATGAGATGCCTAGCATCTAAACAGGTACTTGTAGTGACTTACAAATGTTTTATGGGAAAATGTGCATTGGTTCAACATCTAATACTGGGTTCAAAGTGTGGCTACTATTTTCTTGTGATTGTGATGTTGATATTCCTGATGGTGTTTTTGGGTGGGTGGGTGGGTAGATTGTCTGTTTCTAGGCATATTCTGTAAGAATCTGTATATTGAAGGACATATTGCAACATGAATGCACAGGAGTCACCTCCATAGGCATCATTAAGAACAACATCCTCACAAACTACATCTACATTCCCATCATCTTGTTTCCACCACCTGAGAGTAATGAAGTTTTGAAAATATCCGTAGTAATGACATGTGTCAAACTGTTTCCCCTCATGCATTACAATGAATCTGAGATCATAGACTGAATCTACAGATGCAGGATGAAAAGACTCTGGATATTCTTTTGGAATTATTTTGTTGAAATCAAAAGACTATACCAAAAGAAACATATCAAAGAAAAACAAGACAATGAGAAAGGACATGGAACCATTTTTCACTTACAAGAGGAAATTCAAAACTGGTGCAAATTTTTGTTCTGGTGTTCTTATTCAAATCATGTTTGTAACATTTTTTCAAACACATCAACAGTGGAGGCAATGAGTTGAGTTGAAGTCTTTCTCCCTTCCACGCTGGAACTTTTTTGTTAGTGGCTTCACAGACTTCCCAATCTGGTAATAATTCATGCAACTAAGAAAAATTGTCCTTCACAACCTCATTGGTGAGAACTTATCTTAGATGATTTCATGAACATGGAACGATGAATTCAATTGTAAGTTCACAATTGACAATGTAGTACAATTTTTCAAGGACTCACTTTCTCTTATTTGGAGTATGAAAGACAAACATGAGGTTTTTTTGAAAACTGTCTTTTTTCACACTACTTCTAAGCTCAGAATCATCTTTTTCATGATATTTTTCTTCACGGGTGATTGTATTTGTCTTAAAAGTGAAATATTGCTGTAAGCCAAGGAAGTCAAAATATAATTCAAAATGATTGGTCCACACCTCATGGGTGCATTGTTCAACATCTGGTCAAAATCTGAGTGCTTCAATGAGAAGGCATGTGTCGAGACATTTGGCAAGTTGGTCAACTATTTGCATCTGCTGAAAAAGAGTTTTCATGTGCAAAAAGCCATTTGCAAGTTGTAGAGATGAAAACTCAACTTCTTCTTCTTCAACAACATTAAAAATTGTTTGGTTTGTTGCTTTTGCCAATTCTGTCTCAGACTGTATTGGGTACTCCATAATACTTCTTCACATTGAAGGGAATGAAAATGTCAGTTGAATCAGTGCATTGAGGTAGCAAGTACAATCCAAATTTGTCAAACCAATGGGTTTCCTTATCACATTGATAGATAGTGGAATATTTTCTCTTGGAACATGGACATCAGAGACTGTCTGTTCTGCCTTCTTGACATACCACAATTCAGTCAGATCCCAAAATGTTGCAATTGATGATGATGATTTATTGTGCTGAAAAACAACCATTCGTTCTGATGCCATTCCATCATAAAAATGTGATTTTCTCTGTCCAGGTCTACTGATATTCCAACAAAATGTGCTTTTCTTTCTTTCCAAATGATAGCAGAGAGTACAGAGTTGACATTCATGAGTTGCAACTCCAACGCAAGGTCAGAGATTCTTTCACACTGTTTGCATGGTTTTAAAGAGACACCAAGTATCCAAGGAAGTAGTGAAAAAGTCAAGTCATACTTAATAGTCCTTGTCCCATGATCAAGTGGATTCATGGTTTCAATTCAATTTCAAATAGAAACCTGTTGATTGCATTTTGCAGACCTCTTATAAGAAAATGCTCCACATTCAACAGCAGATATGCATTATTCCAAGTCTTCATTGATTTTTCTCAAACAATTGTTTTTTGGGACATTTTGGTCCAAGTTTACAGTCACCATACTCTCTCCTGAATGCACCAATCTTAACTTATTAACATCTTGCATGTAATACCAGCAGTCTGACCAGCAATTCCAAAATTCTGTGTGCAATCCATCCTTATTTCCAACAATCTCTTTCTTCACAAGTTTGTCTGAGATGGCCTTGGTTTGTTTTACTGCATCATTGATAAAAAGACCTCGAGCATATGCATGATTCCCCTCTTTCATAAGTGAAAGGGATTTCAAGAGCATTGGTTCACAATCATCAATAATTTGGTGTGGAATAAGGTTTCGGGCCCAAATGCAATACAACATCTGGAGCACAGTATCTACTGGGCAAGTATTGGCTGCCTTTATCATGGCTTTGTTTCCTTCATCCCTGTAAGTGAAACTCCATGGGATGGAAAAACTGATGATTTCATGCACTAAACTGTTATCAGTCAAAGATGAATGAGTTGTGCTTTTGATTTTGATTTCACTTTCTTTGAGACTAGGGTTTCTTGGATGTTTGATTTTTGCAACAAAACTCCTTTGGCTTCAGGAGGTTTTGCCAGTTCTGTCGTGTGAAAGATTGTCAGCTTGGCACAGTCTATAAGGGCTGGCTTGAAATCAGATGATTTGTCAAAAATGTGATCCCATAACAGTTCCCAATGCCCATGGCTGAACTTGATTGGAATGGTTATCAGTGAGGAAAATTTAGTAGAATCTGCATGACCTGAGCCAAAAGTTGGGGTAGGTTCTATGATGGATGAAACTAAACCAACAGCATTACTATCTATTATGTAGAAACAGCTACGAAAATATCAGGTGATGATACTGCTGAATGGATGTTGTGAATGTAGCCAAATTGGTTTTATGAGGTCAACTAACTACAAAAATGATTTGGTGACAAAACACAGTTATCATGCATTCATCATGCAAATGTGCATGATTAACAATTTTGTAGTATGTTTTTAAATGCATCTTGCAGAAGACTGGTTCAATGTGTAGAAGTCTACATAAACTGGTACATGATGTGGTACCTTAAAAATTTATGTTCTGCAGGAACATATCTTTTTTGACTGCTGCATAATTTTTTTTGAATGGTCTGTCCATCATCTATCTTTGGTCAGTCTGGCAGTCATTTGTCCGTCTGGTCATTATCCATCATCCACCGGATACATTCCACGTGAAACTCATTTGTGAATTCCACGTGCACACTAATCTTCATGATCATATGCTCAATCATATTGGAGATCATTTAAATGATTGTACAAATGATATATTTTGTATCTCAAGGGTTGGAACCCCTGGCCTTGGATCATAGGCTTTATGGTAGGCCCAGGATTCCAACCCCTAAAATTGAAGTGAAATCTTTTTCTAGGTCCAGGGTCACATTCCCAGACCTGATCATCTGTTTCATGCCAATAGTATCCATGGCCTATGTCCTTCTCCTCCATCTCCTCCATCTCCTCCATCTCCTCCATCTCCTCCATCTCCT
>JALLPD010002168.1:0-10634 GCA_036940065.1 Cyclotella cf. meneghiniana
ATCTTAAAAATAAATGTGCATACAAAAACACGCACAGATGCTCAAACAAGTTCCACCTGGAACATGTCCACTTGATGATGGACGACAGCCAAACTGACCGAAAAACAGAAGATGGTCAGACCATTTCAAAAATGATGCATCTGCTAGTGCCTCATGACATATGCAAAGTAAGATTTTAGATATATTGCATAGTATTGGTTGAGTCATAAGGAATCAAAATACTTCTATTTCTACCGATTTGCTCTAGATGATCATAATTGTACAGTCGTGCTTTAGATAAATGATATTTCTTTGTCAAAAATTACCAACTAAAATTGAGCTTTTTTGAACAAGTTAACTTGAATTAAGGCTGATTGGCACTAAAGGGTTAGCTTATAAAATTCAGCGGCGGTCCAACATATTTTCAAATTTCTTACTGAAATGATGTGCTGGATTCTTTCATTCATCAAAATTCCATCATGACACAATCTAATAGCTATCATTCATGACCAGACAACATGAAATTAGTGGGTCCTTAGTATGTCATGTTGGCATATTGGAAATGGTCTACTCTTGAGTCATGGCCTTTCTGAGAAATGATGTTGAATGGCATTGCACCATGATACCAAACCAATAATTGACATCCAGTGATGATGTTGCAATGAAGGGCATGGGTGGAACCTTTGCCTGTCATGTTAAAGGAATGGAACAAATTCATTGTTGAGCCATGGTCCTCTTGAGGAATTAATGGTGATGTGCTTGAGTTTTTGTCAATTGGCAGCATGTCATGATACAAAACCTTGTGTTTATGAATAAATGATGATGAGATAAGAGGAAATGAGTAGATGTATTTTCTATCATATTGTCTGCTTAGGACTGGTTAATTGCTGTGTTGTGGCCTCCACTAAATGAATCAATGAGGTGATTGATTTTTTGTTGAGTGTCATCTTGTGACAGAAATCAAAGATTGTCATTTAGCAACTGTGATGAGACAAAAAGGAATGAATGGAAACGTTGAGTGTAATGTTGGCAGATTTGAACAGGTGTATTGTTTTGACATGGTCCTCCTTTTGGAATTGTTTAATTGTTTGTTGAGTCTTGGGGGAATGAATGTTAAAATGCTTAGTCCTTGAGTTTAATTTTCATCATGTAGTGAAACAAACTAATGTAAAAGAAAGGACCATCAGGTCATGTTAGTGGATGGTGATGTGATTGGTGTTTACATATTGTCTCCAAGGATTGGGTGGGGCTAGTGGTTGTGGCAAAAGGTGTGGTTCTCCCAAGGTGGAGAGGGTGACAGAGATGATGAGATTTAATGTTGAGAAGCACATCAACACATTTCAAATTAGTTTTGGTTACTGTACTGTCTCCAAAACAGAGTAACCAGTAATAGATCAGAATTACTGCAGTAATTCTTGTAGGTTGTAGAAATACTACTGCATGGGAGTCTCATTTTGTGAAGTCACATTGATCCCTTTACAGCTCCCACCATCCAGATGGACAGTAAACAATCAATAGACTTGTGATACTGTGGTTGTCACTGTTCATCAATTTCTCCTAGGTCTAAATTACTTTGTTGCTGCATTATTCCAGCAATCATGCAGCAATATTCTGGTAGTTGCAGTAATTTTGCAGCAAAATTCTGGTTGTTACTATGCATCATTTTTTCTGAAGTCTAAATCCCTCTATAACTTCATTACTGTAGAAATTGTGCATAATATTCTGGTCTGTTACTGTCAAATTACTGCAGTATTATTATTGGGCTTTAATGCTCATGGTACTAACATAGACTACACTTGTGAGAATAACATAAACTAACCACTTCAATTACATGAAACCAGGGCTACAATTGTGCCAAGAAAACTCCACCCACAGGAACCAATCATGTGGAAAAAAGCAACTTTCAATCCTTCCTTTTCTTCTTTTGCTTCTTTACTTACTCTCCACTGTCTCCACTATCTGACCTCTGCATTCTTTATATCCCATTCTTATATGCCTACTATTATGTCATCTCATCTATCATCCCTTCATTCCAATAAATCTTCAAACCAGTTTCTTCAGATTTTTTTATGCTGCTTTTGATAATTGTCCACATACTGTAAAAATCACAATCCTTGTACAACTCTTATAGACTCCAGTATTTTTGAGGCTCTCTGTGGTGTGATTCATTGATATCAAATCCTGGAAAGCACAGCAAAATGCAATACTTATACCCGTGTCTTTATGGGCTTTTCTGAAGCATCCTCATTCAATACCCAAAGTACACAACAGTTGTCCTTGAGAGTAAAGCCATTAACTGCACAAGAGAACCCATTCAGAGGACTGTCAATGTCATGAAACTAAGGCCTTGATATTTTGCAGTCAAGGCCACTGCAAAGCGATCATCTCCTCTGCTCTTCAGCTTCAATGACTCCGGGCCCTCATACCATGCTCTGAATAAATGAGCGAGAATTCTCTTCCTTTCTTTCCGAAAACTTATACCATGAAAATGTTTGAAATCCTTATCTTCATACAACTTACCAGCATTTTTGTTAGCCTGTTGATGAAGAGCTGTCTTCTCATGGCTATATGCAACAGCATTTGCAGCCTCAGACTAAGAAATAGTGGGACACTAAGATTTAGTGCAGTGCTTGTGATGCAGATGAATACCTTTTCATTGGTGCCATTGTGGCTTGATACTGTAGATAAATTTCCCAGTTTACAGATGTAGGATATTAGTTTGCTTCATCATTAGCTCAGTTTTGCAAATATCCTCAGCTGCTCCTCCTGGTGCTCGGATCTTACTAAGTGCTGTGTCTAGGTCATGTTGGTTACAGTTAGCACATTGAGTCTCATGATAACTTGAATTCCAATTAGCAAGCACAGAGTATTTGCGATGCCATATATTCTCCCTGCCATTCTCCTGCTGCACATTCTTGTATACATCCTTGCATGCATTGTAGTTTGATACCCTTGTCACTGATAAATGGAGTCTGGATAGTGAAGCTCCAAGGTCCAGGTTCAAATAAGTGACATGTTTACTTGTCACTGAAGCTTGCGCAGAGGTAGTATTGATATTGTGAGCATCACACTTGTCTGCAACAACCTTATGAGAATGCAGTCCTCTAGTGTTCCATTCAAGAAAGCTACTGAGGCACCAACATTAGCAGCACCATCAACCATGTGTGAGGAGATGTACTCAGGCTTGCACCCTATGCTACTATGAACTTCCAAGAGCCATTCACCAACATTTGCACCAGATTTAGGGTGGTTAAGTTCACAGAAGTCCATCATAATGCTTGTGTTTGATGAATTTTTGGCATCCCAGAGCAAATAAGAGATGAGAATGTGTCCATCATATAGAGACATTTTTTTGTTTTGTTTGAAACTGCAAGGACCAATCCATTTCAAAAGATGTGACCAGGTGCCATGAAGTTTGCAACTGTTGCTCGAAATGACGTCTTCCAAACAGGATGATGCCAAAGTCTGAAGTAGATGCAACAATGCTACTGTGATATTGAAGGAAACACTCAATTAATAAGTTATTAATCTGAATGAGAAAACTTCATGTGAGACATTTCAAATAATGTCACTTCAATGATACAATCATAATTTGATTCACATCATCTTGTAAAGTATCCATAATGCAGCAAATAATACAGACAAGCTTTAACTGATACACCATACCATGACAAGGTTCCAAAGCCTTGATGTAGTCTCAAACAAACTAATTGTTGAAAAATGATGTGCTGATTCCTGTGCTACAAATGATCAGTGCTGAACTGTAACTCAAAAACTATTGCACTGTTTACCTCAATTCTTTCCCCCCTGTAAGCTGATGTGAAGACAAAGAGAATGTTGTTTTGATTGGTTCAAATGGGTGGATATTCCCAAAGATGAGATCTGTTGAGTGGAAAGTGTGGGTGTGAATGTGAAAGATGAGTTGATGAAGCAAAATGAGCTGTAACTCAAAAACTATTGGGCCATTTACCTCAACTCTTTCCCCCTACAAGCTGACTCAAAGACAAAGTTGCTGTTTTGAGCAGTCCAAATGAGCAGATATCACCAAAGATGTGCCCTGTTGATCGGAAGGTGTGGGTATGAAGGTGAAAGATCAGCTGATGGAGCAAAACGAGCTGTAACTCAAAAACTATTGGACTGTTTACTTCTATTCTTTTTTCCTCTGCAAGCTGACATAAAGACAAAGAAAATGCTGTTTTCATTGGTCTGAATGGATGGATATCACTGAAGATGTGCTCTGTTGAGTGGAAAGTGTGGGTGTGAAGCTGAAAGATGAGTTGATGCAGCAAAACAAATCTTTGAGGATTGGAGATGTTCTTTTTATATCAGGAGAAAATCAGAAGACATCCTGCTTTTGAGCCTGCTAATACATAAGCCTAATTAATATTGTAATTTTAACTTGAAGGTCTAGCCAGAATTTTTCAGAATAGTCTCATGTGTCATGTCATCCCATCTAAATTGCTTGCACTAAGCCGAATCTAGTGCATGTAGCCCCTTTTACTAGATGTCCTTAGTGCAGTGAGACTTTTAGTGCATAGTGCGGCAATCATCATGAATTGCCTGCACTAAGGTTGCACTGTACTTGGTGTTTTAGTGCGGCTTAGTGTGATGGTGATCCATATCTAAGTCTGTGTAGCCTGCTTCTTGGTCTTCTTTGTCCCTAAATTGGCTTTATGTCCTCCAATATTGCACTTGGTGACCTTCCAGTGCTGCTCTGCTTCCCCAAGGCCTAACAAGTTTTAGGAAGTCTTGCACCCCAGCTTTCAAATTACCTCCATGAATGGGGTTGAGTAGTTCTCGTTCCACTCATGTAAAATGCAATCTGGATTCTCAGTTGTGATCCAGATGTGCCTAGTCTTGAAGTACCCCTACTTAGTCCAGAAGTCATTATGCTCAGGCCAAAATATAATGAGCAGTCTAGCTTTCTCTTGTTCTGGTTCCTCTTTCCAAATGAAGTTATTGTGCACAAACATTTTGGAAAGTAACAGTTCACAGGCCAACCTGTCCTCTGGATCTCTACTCTCATTATTTGATGCAATGGTCATAATAGTGGGGTCAGGACTAAACAAATATGACACATGAATGACATCATTCAATAATCAAGGTTTGTAAAACTGCAATATCTTGGGCATCCAAAACTTGAAGATGTCAAATGCATCAGCAGACATGGCTTCTTTTCTAGACTCAGCCAAGGCATCATCGTCATTGTCATCACTCCCATCACTGGGACTGCCATCAGATTCATCTGATGAATAATCACTTGTCATAAAAATAAAAACATTGTCAGAGAGTGCTCTCAAATGAGATAATTAAAAAAGGATTTATGATACTGTACTTTTCTCCAAACCAGTTGTCTTCAAATCTCCCATATTCTTGGGATGATCAATGTCCACATCTCTGTCAGTTGCTACCTTCAACTCTAGAGTCAGACAGCTATCACCATTCCACTTCTCAAATACCTTGTCAATTGATTGTGGGCGCAGGCAGTTAATTTGATGCATGAAATATTTCACTTTGTCATACATTGGATGCATCATTTGCACACATATCACAACCAGTCCCAGAAGCCCTCATTCAGCAGGACCTCTCCCACAATAGCAAAGTGCTTAATGTTCCTGAAAGCTTTGCTTGCAACACATTCTGTCAAAACATTCTTCAGCCTAAGAATCCACAGTAACTGAATAGCATCATCCCCCATTCTTCAATCCAATGGCTTCATGAACTCCAACTTCTTACCGTTGTTGTAAGGCTTTGATGCCTTTGAAAAGACTGCATAGGGAGTATGACAGGTGTTGCCAAAGATATTAAGAAGCTAAGTACAAAAATGAGAACAAATGTTGGATGTAATGTGAAATAAGCGCAAGAAAAGAGAACTTTCTTATCTTCTTAGCAAACTGACAGAGATCTTTGATTGGATACAGTCCAATCCATCTTCCAATTCTTGTTGTAATGGTTTGCTCAACTCCCTGCATCACAGTTATGACAGGGTAATGCTCTTTAAGTAAGTCTGCTGTATTTTGGACATTACAAGCTTCATCAAAAGCAACAACATTAATTCTGTCTTTGTGAGGATTGATCTTTAATATAATGGGCAAGATATTTTTTGCAATGTACCAAGCATCCATTTTACCACCTTGCATCAACCCACCCACTCCATTTGCGGCTGCAGTAACCACACCTCCATATCTTGCCTCTAGTTTCAGAATTGGCATCTTCAAAAATTTTACCACCATCCCACACCAAATTTAAACTGTGGGGGATAATATCATCCTCAACAACCCCCTTCCTTGGCTCCTCCATCTCAGACATGCCCCCCTGCCCCCTCCTCCTTGTCCTCTTTCTCCTCATCCTGATAGTTGTGTGCTAACAAAACTGACTGCTGTCCTTGCTTTGCCAGTTCAGACAAAGTCTTATCCTCTTTATCTCTAGAGGACTTTTCAGAAGCAGAGACTTGTCTTCTTTTTGGCCACTTTTGGTTGAGATTGGGTAATCCTCATCTGATGAAGAAGATGCTGTTGAGGATAAGGAAGATAGGTCATGTTGTATCTGCAATTTGTTGAGGGAATGGGTTAGTTGGTCTAATGATGGAAGTCACAAAAGTTTTGATCAAAAATGAAATGTAAACTAACCTTTTTGATTGTTGCCACAAACCTCTGTAGGTTGGAGAAATGGTGGGTGGGGGTGGTTGAGGTAAGTGGGCTACCACTAAATCCTTTTGGCATGGATACAGTCTGAAATTCAATTAGGTCAATAAACAAAATTGAATTTGAATATAAAACAAAGGGACTAAAAGGTGTGACAGTTCCAGATCTGTGGCAGCAATGGCTTGAGGACAACAAAGGTGGCAAGTTGTTGGGGTTGTGGGGAATGAGCTGTGGGTCAAAATTCAAAATATTGGTGGGAAAGTGAGAAATTTTGAATAAAAATATGACAACAAGTGGACTCATGGGACAGGGTGGTTCAATAGATCTGTGGCAGTGATGGCTAAAGAGCATCAAAGGCAACAAGTTGTCAGAGTGGTGGGAATGAGCTCCAAGTCAAAATATTGGTGCTTGGTGGAGAAGTAAGACAATTTGAATAAAAATATGACAGCAAATGGACTCATGGTGCAGGGCAGTCAATAGATCCATGGCAGCAATAGCTAAAGGGCATCAAAGGTGACAAGGTGTTAGGGTAGCAGACAGTGAGCATACTTTTTCAATTAAAGAAATATAGACATTCAATAAGAATGAGAAAAAAGTGAACTCACATCACAGGGCAGGTCAGTAGATTAACATTGTTGATGGCTAAAGGAGAGTCAGGTTGCAATTTTACTGGACAACTATTGGTTGGGATAATGATGGTTTACTGGACAGTTGCAGATTTCCTATGGTTACTGGCTTTCAGAGAGGGTGGTAAGTGACAGCTTGTAGGAGAGTGGATGACAGTGGTATTGTATGCATGAACATCCAGCCATGTGTAACAAGAGCAGCAGTGGGACAGATTGTGTCCTGGATACCATTGTTGTGGTTACGGTGATGTAACTGCAAGATTGTGTGTCACATCTGATCTTCATTGTACATACAAAGTCTAATTACTTCACAATCTAAATAGTAATCTTGATTGCACAGTAATCTGGTTATGGCAAAAATTATGGGAAATTTTAGCAGAATGTAGAATTCCAAAAGAATTGACAATTTAGATTACAACTCCTTGGGAATTGTAATCGTGGGTGATTATGAAGGTCATGATTACAACTCCTAGGGAATTATAACATATGGAGGATAAATGGATCCTATCAATTGACATGAAAGATAAGTATCCTTTCCTGATCACAAGAAAATGATGCAGGCACATTTTGGTTCATAGGATTCCCCAGTAATTTTACCATTCCCAAGAAATTGAAAAATGCCTCAAAACCCAAAGCTTCATAAAAAGGTTTTCCCAAGCTTTTGGGTTTTCTCTTTTTGATTTTTACAATTCCCTGAAAATCACATTTTCCCAAGCTTTTGGCCTAACACATAGGCTATGTAATCTCTCTGAAGTTTTGTGCGTACCTCTTTTCCAAAAAAATGTTCTATCTGAACACTCCCAACAGCCACTGAAAGCTTTTTAGCAGCAGCAGAGGAAAAAGAAAACTGCTCCCTCACATGCCCCATCTGGTTTGGAAAACATGCTGAAGTTTCATTATTGCCTAAGGCCATGTGCCACAGACTGGGATTTATGGTGGAATAAGCTACTTTTTGTACTCATCATCTGATATCCCCCCCTTTCATTTGTTACATCCGTAACTGGGCAGGTCCAGTAGATGGATTAAAAATACACCAGAAGGGGGTTAAAAATGTCTAGGGGGCCTTGCATCAAAAATCAACAGATTTTGTGGGTGGAGGACTGGGTTTTATTGTTTTTTAGCTTCGGACCATATTTTAGTAGTCCCTGTGCCATCAAATAGCATAACCTAGTTTCACGTCCAACACACTTCTCCATCAATGAAGCTTCTTTCAAATACATGTGTCTATTGCATTACTCTCATTCACAAGATGTCATCTGAGGAAGATTATGATGTGTCGAGGGCATTGGATGACAATGAATAGTGCCAATTCTAAGATGGAGACACTCAAAGCAGTTGAAGCTGTTAAAAAATTCTGCCACATAGTAAGAGAAAGGCAAAAAATCTGCCAAAATGAAGAAGAAACAGAAGGGCAAGGCAAAGGCTCCAGATGTTTGGGACATACATGCTTATGACTGTAATGAGCATTTGTTACTTGCAAAGGCCTTCATAGCTGTGTCATGCGGTGCAAAGAAGAGTACTAACAAGCAGACAGACTATTTGAATCGATGAATCTTGATAAATTGCTTAGGATTATGAATACATTTTAAACACGACAAATTTAAGGTTGAATGACTTTACTTATGCGGGAACAAATTAAATGCAGAATAGACTATAATTCAATCAAGCAAAGGATTATACTATTAATCACTTTATTTCTGTGGGAACAAGTTAATATAAAGTAGACTTTAATTTTGAAAAACAACGGATTATACCGATCAATCATCTCATGACCACTACTGATAGCTCTGTCAAGAAACATTTCTCTATTCAGGTATTGTTTCATTGCTTTTTTCTACTCAGTTGGTCACTCAAAATCATCCAAGTCTTCCCCAGGTTTGTGAACCATTTCAAAGTTAGAACACTATCCCAAACACCTTCATCCACTGCTTCATTTACATCATAAGCAACACCAACATCCAAATGATTGTAAATGTCATCACTGTTGCTCACAGGTCCAATATTTTCTTCTAAAATTGTTTAATCAAGAACACTGTACATGCTTCCATCTTTGACTTTATCTGTCTCAACACGTGCTTTGACCATCATTGAGAATAAAATTAGTTGTAACATAATATATGTCATCTTGATGATGTAGATTGATTGGGCTGCTGATTATCTGAAATTTCAGCTTCAATACACCAAATCCTCATTCTAATCTGGTGTTTCTGTTTTTTGTTCAATAGCAAAAACTGCTATCTATCTTGGACAGCTGCTAGGAATTGTGTTACACAGGGGTACATTCCATCAAAAAGATAAAACAGTTCAGTAAAAACTTGTCAATCAACCATGAAATCATGGTCCATTTTGTTGTGATCTTTGTTTGGCATTGACTCAAAAATTCTGACTTCTCCCATATGTTGAGATCATTCAATGTCCCAGGAAATCCAAACCCTACATGCCAGGACCATAAATTTGTATCAACAACTGATTCAAGGCCAATGTCAACACAATTTTTGCAACCTTGCAGTTGTCATTTCAGAGTGGTTCAACAATTCTTCCAATAAAGGTTTGTCACATTAAGTGAACCCAACATCCCTGCAACTTTTGTGTGCATTGCTTTTGGTGAGTCTCCTCAAAAAGACATCCATCAATATAGGACAATTGACAAGATCCCAAGCTAACCTGGATACACATCTTTGATAAGTAATCTCACTCAAATGAAAGAAGTCAATGATGCAAAAAACCATAAAAAGCATCTTCTGGGCACACAAAAACTTTTCATGAGAACCAACAGTGTTTTCCAAAAGTTGTCATAGTTAGACACATTGTTTATGATGATGTCCACCATGTTTCACTTGATCTTGAAAGTCCTTTTGAATTGCCTGTCAACAAACTGAGGAACCCCACCAAGCCAGTCCCTCATGACAATATACTCAGCTCTCTTGTGTTCATGATTGATGTGTGCCCTCTTGCAAAAACCATTCTCCACATCATTACTGCTATGGCAACATCTTTCATCCAACAGAGCAAGATCATGAATATGAACTGTATTCATTATCAACTCCCAAATCACTGACATGAGCCAAGTATCCATATACCCTGTAAGTAGGCATATCCCTATATTATGGCCCTTAATTAGGACACAAGAAGGTAACTAGAGCTATAGATGCTCTCAGGACCTCTACGCCAATGATGCCAAGGTATGGGTATGTCAGGGTACCGAAATTTCAACTTGCATAAGTCCCATATGCTAAAAATTTACGAACCTGTAAAAGATTCCTTTTACAGAGATCCATATCTTCAAAAGATTTGATCTTGTCAAAATATACTAGAACTGTGTAGAAGACAACACATGATCTTTAAGTCTCTTAAAGATCATACCAGAAGGATGTGTAGACCCTAC
>JALLPD010002169.1:0-10631 GCA_036940065.1 Cyclotella cf. meneghiniana
GTTCAAGGCTCAAAATACATCATCGTCAATGTTGTTTTCTGGTGTTGATGACACTCATGTACTACCAGAAGATAGTGAATAGTAGGAGTGTCTGTATTCTTGAAATGTTGTACCCCAGAAATCTGAAGGGTCACCCTCCTTCGTTACATGAACATAGCAATGCACAGCATGAACCAAGCCTGGAAGGAGGGATGTTGGAACAGAATGGCTTCAAATGTCTGTCCATGACAAGTCACAGTCTCACATCTCACAGCAACAAGATCATGTATACAATTGGTCTTGGTGAAGTTAGGATGTATCTTGTGAACTGTCTTGTTGGGTTGCAGGTAGCTGAGAAGGACGGAACAATCGGACCCACTGCCCAGTACAAGCTTGGAGTTGAAAGTGTTTTGGTGAGACATTGGCTGAGGATGTCAGAATTTTTTTGTACTCATTCCTCCTGTTGGAAGTCTTCTAGCTTTCCAGGCAATGATCTAGGTTGCAACTGCTACATCTAGCTGTTGCAGTACAATTTGACTGACCAACTTTCCATTAATTAATGAGCTACTGATCTAGCATCATTCCAACATATTCTTGGTACTGTCTTGGCCTGCACATCCAAAACATATAAACACTTATCTAGGCAGGATTCTAACAAGATTCAAATTCTAGCACTTCCTCTGATCCAAGTTCGAGTGAGAATTTACCCGCTAACAGCCTCCCCACTTGAAGCTTGGCTCTTTCTTGTATTGTACCATACTGTAACATACACATCTTGACCTAGTTACCTATCAAGTGGCAAATGATGATTGTAACATTCTTTGCAAAATTGATTTGTCCCGGTACCAGTAGAAATTCATGCAATTTCAGCACTTTCCATGGAATATGTACCACTATCAATCACAGAGGAGAGATCAACGCCTTCAAGTGTTCATGACCTTCAGTCCAGCTTGGGGAGAGTCGCAATCCTTGACACTTCATTCTTACAGCCTTTCAAAATCAGGGCTGTTCAATTTAGGCTTCTTGCTTATCAATTAGCAATTACGAAAACCCTTTTGCCACATCAGCCAACACAATTCATGGTCGGTCTTCGTGATTCAAACAGCACTCCAACCACCTTATTGTAACATTCCCTTGCACCATTTAATTGGAGTCAATAAAGCTCCATATCAATTTTGATCATGGTGTTTGCTTCAAGGGATTATTGTCCTTCTTGGCCTTTTTGACTAACTCCGATGCAAATCCATTGGGAAATCATCACTTTTGGTCTTGCTCCAGAGGCATCCATGGCTCTTCCTAGACCCATTGCAATGACAACTCATAACTCTTCTTTCATCTGCCTAGTACAGATCAACAACTGTCTGATCCTAAGGCTTCCTGACATAAATTGCCCCCAAACTCTGATCAAGTTTAGCAACTTGTCACAAAATGGGATTTGATACATCCCCAACGTCAATGAATTTGGCATTGGCCTAGTTCTTCCTGATGCACAATCCAAGACTCTCCGTCTTCATATCCCAATATGGAATCTTGCCCAGGCGATTATCAGACATACTAGACCCTCAGTCAACACAAAGCTTCTGATCAAACATGATTCAGGATTTCTCTGATTTTATACTGCAAAGTATGTTGGAAGTCTTCTAGCTTTCCAGCCGATGATCTAGGTTGCAACTGCTGCATCTAGCTGTTGCAGTACAATTTGACTAACGAACTTTCCATTAATTAATGAGCTACTGATCTAGCATCATTCCAATGCATTCTTGGTACTGTCTTGGCTTTCATGTCCAAAACATATAAAAACTTATCTAGGCAGGATTCAAACAAGATTCAAATTCTAACACATCCTCCGATCAAAGTTCAAGTGAAAATTTACCTGCTAACAGCCTCCCCATTTGAAGATTGGCCCTTTATTGTATTGTACCATACTGTCACACACACATCTTACATCATGACCCATTTAACTAGCAAGTGGTAAATGACGATTGTCACATTCTCCACAAAATTGATTTGTCCTGGTACCAGTAGAAATTCATGCAATTTCAGCACTTTCCATGGAATATGTACCGACATCAATCACATAACAGAGGCCAACTTCCTTCAAGTATCCACAACCTTCAGTCCAACTTGGGGAGAGTCGCAATCCTTGACACTTCACTTTTGCTGCCTTTCAAAATCAGGACTGTTACATTCAGGCTTCTTCCTTATCAATCAGCATTTACAAAAACTCATTCCATGACATCAGCCAACACAATTCATGGTCAGTCTTTTTGACTCAAACAGCACTCCAACCACCTTATTGTAACATTCCTTTGCACCATTCAATTTGGGTCAATAAATCTCCACTTCAATTTCAATCATGGCTTTTGTTTCAAGGGATTATTGGCCTTCTTGGCCTTTTTGATTAACTCCCAGGCAAATCCATTGGGAAATCATCACTTTTGGTCTTGCTCTGGAGGCATCCATGGCTCTTCTTAGACCCATTGCAATGACAGCTCATGACTCTTTTTTCATCTGCCTAGTACAGATCAACATCTGTCTGATCCTCAGGCTTTGTAACATCAATTACCCCCAAACTCTGATCTAGTTTGGCAACTTGTCACAAAAATTGGATTCAGTACATCCCCAATGTCAATGAATTTGGCATTGGCATAATTCTTCCTGACACACAATTCAAGACTCTCCACCTTCATATCTTGATATGGAATCTTGCCAAGGTGGTTATTGGACATCATAGATCCTCAATTGACACCAAGCATCTCATCAAACACGATTCACAACTTCTCTGATTTTATACTCTGAAGTATGTTGGGAGTCTTCTTGCTTTCCAGTCAATGATCTAGGTTGCAACTGTTACATCTAGCTGTTGCAGTACGATTTCACTAACGTACTTTCCATTTATTAATGAGCTACTGATCTGCATAATTCCAATGCATTCTTGGTACTGTCTTGGCTCGCATGTCCAAAACATATTAAAACTTATCTAGACAGGATTCAAACAAGATTCGAATTCTAACAGTGAAGGTGTTATTGGGAGCACTTGTGGTGTCTTTAGTGTTGTCACATTTTTTTAATATTTTTGACATTTTTTCTTTAATTTATTCAAATTAATTAATTTGGCCTTGTTGTTTTTGTTACAAATGTTCTTTGATTTTTCATCTTTCGTGACATTAAAATTTATTTGGTTATTTGATTTAATTTTAGTTTCTGGGATAGCTTTACATGGACTGGGGTAAGTGTACTTTTTAATTGAGACACTTAGTTTAGCTTTCTTACATGTTTGTAATTCTCTAGTGCTATCCAACCCACAACTTCAAGAACTGTATTCAAAGTCATGATTGCTGTCTGATCATTCATGCAATGCTTATTGTGCTTGCACAACTTCTTGGCCATGTTATGGAATGCTTTCCCAAACTTCAATTGAATGATCTGTGTTAAATTTTCACCATTTTGTTCCATGTCTTTGGGCTGGGGCCTGGCTGTGCCCCCATTTCTTTTGATCAGAGTGCCGTCCTTGTTAATACAGCAACAGTCATGTGTGTTGTGGCTCTTGTGCAGCCCTTCATGCCTTGCATAGTATGCAGTACTTATCAGTTTGGGCTTTTTAGGGATGCACAAGTCAAGTGACTCCATCTTACACTTCCCTTAAGCCTCTTTTGTCTTCATGACATTGGGGGGCTATGATCAAGCTCGCTGTTATTCTTGATGTTCTTGAGTGTGAGCAAAAGGGCTCTAGTACTGATGAGAGTGGTATTCTCCATCAAATCATACTGATCTTGCCACTTGACCAGACACATGCACAAGAAGTGAGTCACAAGGTTGGTGTTGTCAAGGGGCAGTATCTTCTTTGTTGCTTGATTAGCCTTTGGGCTGTAGTACAAGCATTGTAGCATCTTGAGGTTGCTGTTAAGCTGTTAACTCAGATGAAGAACTGATGAATTGAAACCCGGTTGGGCTTTTTCAATGTGTTGGTGATATAGTACTTGAGGGTCTCACCCGCTTTGTACCTGAACACCTGTTGAAGATGGGATGTAGATTTCAATGTCTTGGTGGGAGTCTCTGTGTGCATGACCTGATAGACTTCTTCCCAAGGTGTGCAAGTCACTGCAGCCTTGATAATCTTCTCCCTAGGTTCCCTGGCTTTGTTGGAGAGAAGGTCTCCATACAGCTCAAAGGACTTTTCTCCTGCCATGGTGACAGCAAGCTTTGCAGCTTCTATGGCCTTCACAGCCTTCTTGTAGGTTGCCTTGCTGACTGCTAGGGGAAATGTAGCCTGGGAACTCAGAGTGGGTCTCTCCTTGTGTCCTTTGCCTTCTTCTTCTCAGAGCTAAATCTAACTTTGTGACATCGAGGTCTAGATTCATGGATTCAAGAGCCACTCTGGCCTCATTGAAGTTTGCATCAAGCCCTGCATACATGCAGTAAGAACTGCTTGGGAGTCATGGATGTCCAATTGCCACCTTGAGCTTGTTTCCAGTGCAAGGAAGAGTCAACTTGAGGTAGGTGGTGTCTTTTTTGTTTTCTAGACAGCATCCTGCACAGGATCTGCTTGGGAATATAGCATATGGGGGAATTTTCACCTCTAATGCCATGTTCATACTCAATCCCAGAGGACATGGCTAATAGTTTCTATCCTAGTTGCAAGCCTAGTAACAAGTTTTTGTAGGAGCTTCTGGGAGGCTGAAGAAAAAAATCATTGACACAATGGTGCACAGCAATGATACTACCCTGAATGATTAAAGTGACTTTTTAGACCATCTGCCAGTCAACAGGAGAGCTTGATGTGTGGAAGTGTGTAGAATAATAACTTCCGAGTTCATCTATTCATAGTGACCTGAGTCAATAGTTAGTCAAATTTTTAATTTTAGGAAAAAGGAATAAGAAGTGATTTTCCAGATGATTGGAAGTGATTTTTTATGAGCTATTAAGTTCATTAAAACTGAGGACTACAATCTGCTTTTCCTCATGTTTTCATCATGTTATTTACATGATAACACGTTTTTCTATAGTTACTGGCTGTAGGGTTGTACCATGAATTATCTTGGTTGTCCCAGAAGACTTGGTCTTGCAGGTGGTCATGGTCTTGTCAAGATCTCCTGGTCTTGCCAGATGTTTTGGTCTTGATCCCTTGGAGTACCATGGTGTTCTTGGTACCTGGGACAAAAGGTATCTAAAGGATACCTTCGATTTGTTGGGTGTTCTTGTGCCCTATTTGGGCATATTTATGGCAAGAGACTCTGAGAGCATCCTTGGGTCATGTCACTATTGCAAACACTGTCACAAGATCAATCACCCTCCCTCTCCAAAGGCTTTAGAAATTTTTCCAAATCGTTGCCACATACATACTAATAAGCACTACTGTGCAAGGCAAAAATGTCTGTGAGCCATATCTGAGCAATGTAATACCATCTCATTCACTATTATGTTCAATCATCCTAGACCATTCTAGACTCATAGCAGCCGATATTACAAACACCGCTGCAAGATCCATCACCCTCCCTCTCCAAAGACTTTTGACATTTGTCCAAATCATCATTGCATTGATACTAATCAATCATAGCATGCAAGGCAAAACTGCAGACATGTCCAATCTGAGCATTGTAACACCATCTCATTTTCATTTACTTTATTCAATCATCCCATTGATCATATTCATTTGTTCAATCTTTCCATCACTCTTTGTTGGTTTATTGAACATTGGCTCCTCTCATTAGCTTCTGTTAATTTGATTCCTCTTTTCTTTCATTTTTTCCTTCATGGATGTGTTTCTTTGGTTGTTTTCTTTTTTCTTTCATTCATTTGATTGTATTTGTTTCTATTTTGCCATACATTTATTGTATTTATCACTTTCATGGATGCTCATCATTCTATGAGCAATCAAAAGGGAAAGATATCACAAGAAACTACAGTTTCTCAAGAAAACATGAAAGAGCTGAAGTCATGGAATAAGAAATCCACAATACAGTGTCCATCATGCAAAAGTAATGCTTTAAGTTCAACAGCAAGTACTCAGTATTTTTGATTCCATCAGGTTGGTGATGATATCATCAAAGTCCCCCATCATGACTGCCCATATATTTTGGATTCAATTGTCAAAAGAATGAATGTTTTTGTCCATCTTGTGGAAAGAGTTCAGTTCACTTAAAGAGTAGATTATTGAAAAGTTGCACATGCCAGAAAAGGCAGGATGGAGCGCCGGAAATCAAAATAAAAATCCTTTCACAATCGATGCAGGTGAAATCAGCAAATCTGATCTAGTTTAGAAGGGTGGATGAATCTGACAATCTGGAAATTAATCAACAATCCCTCTTATGAAACCAAGCATCTGATGATGAAAGCACCATGGAATTTAATGGGGAATGCAGTTTTCCATCAGTCAATATTCATGCCAACAACAGTGAGGAAGATGAGAAATCTGATCAAAATGAAAATCATTTTATCTGATAAAAACACTGAATGAACTTAAAGAGCCTGACAAGACAGAGGTCTTTCATCCGGCTTTCTTTGCAATCAATAAGTCAAAAACAATCAGATCTCAACAAAATTTCAATCGATTGGTGTCTTCCCATGTCCTTTACTAATCTTGGCCAAAAATTAGGCACATCTAGCTGGCAATGTGATCAATTTCTTGCATTCACATGTGTTTTGTTGTTACACTTCTCATTTCTGGAATCTCACAATTTACCTGATGGCTCAAGAAGGGGGATGGAGGTTTTCAAGAGGCTACAAGTCATATGGTTTTGCTTGATTTTTAGACCACCAACATTGTAGTTCCATCATCAGTCATTGAATCATTTGGCAATTTTTTTTCTCCTCATGTTATAGGTTCTTACTCCTTACAGAGCAATCTTCATCTCATGACCAACTATCAGCTGGAAACAAAAGGAAGAGAGACCAATTATATGCTGAAAAGAAATCAAAATCTTTGAAGCTTTTCTACACCACAACCTCCAACTATTCAGTTTACTCTACTTTGGTCAGATGAGAAGGGGTATTGGAAGTTTGAGAAATTGCTGGGAAGGCAAAAGTCAGAGCCACATTCAAAATATCAAATGTGAAATCATTGTCATGAGGCATAAAGAAATGCTCCTGTCAACAAATTTTTATCAGGACAATCCATTTTCTGAAACATAACAATATGCTAGAACTGGCAACATGAAAAGTTTAAGAGAAGGGCCTCATTTACTGACATTTTGGAGGATTTTGCAATGTTGTTTTGGAATAATTGATGTGAAGGATGCGATGTATGTTTGTCATTTCTGCAATGTTGGAATTTCTGCAAACCCCCTTATCTTTGATGACAAGGAGGGATATTGGTCTTGTAATTTGTGGTATTCAAATACAAGTCTACTAGACTGTCCAATTCAGTTTTCAAGTAGAAGAAACATGATTGAGGGGGCCCACAATTTCTTTCTTCAACTCAGCCATAACTAGAGCAAACAAAGTACAGTACTGTGTTGCAGTTGCAGAGTATGATGTGACTCTGGAAAGTTAGAACCTGCATCACCACACAAGAATATATTCCTAATGAAATAAACATTACACTACTAATTTACAATTTTCATTTTGCCTGAACATTGTGACAAGTGGCTTGCAATATTCTATGTAACTTGATTGGTCTCTTGTCACCACTTTTTGTAACCCAAAATTGTGAGGAATAACATCAGCATGGGACAATCAACCTGGTCTGCCTTTGAGTAGTTCCATTTCAATTGATTTCACAGATTTCATAGACCTGGCTGTAAAAGGGAGGAAACAAAAACCAGAAAGAATCTTTTCAAACTCATCAAAACACCAATCCGTTTTTTGATGGGAGTATTCCATTGTTTGCCTCTGAAGATGAGAGCCTTCAATCAAAAGATACTCTACACCATGTGTTGTAGATGGTTCGCATGGTGAAATACCAACAACATGCTCAACTTGAACTCTGAGAAGCCAAACATTTATCAACATGGGAAGACTCAAATCCGAAACAAATGCCACCAACTCTGGGTATGTCAAAAAGGAAGCTTCAAAATACAATATCCATGCTTCTGCAATATCTTCTTGATATATGTCATTGAGCCTAAAGAAAGAATCACTTCAATGATTCCTCTGCTGAGAGAATTATCCAAATGGTTAAGGTAGTCAAGTAGATTGATTGTATTTCCAAGAAGAAAATTGTGTCTGTCTGGGTCAACAGATATTGGAAAGACATACTCACAAAATTTGATGGTATTAGGAGAAGAATGCCAGTCATCCTCAGCCAGATATCCACTCTTCTTCTTAGCAACCTTACCGTTTCTTGGGATCACAGTCATGATATCTTCAGATCTATAAAAAGATAGAGATTTTGTCCTGGGAAAATTGGGACAATTTTCATTACTACTAGTCCTAGTCCTGGGCGTTTTATGTTGGTTTCAAGTTTCATTTGAATGATATCCTACTGTTGAGTTTCCAAGTTGACTTCTTCTTGATATTTTGTCTTCTCAGCATCTTGAATTCAAAGCAGACTATTACTAGTGTTGTTTGTTGTGCAACAACTTTTAATTCTACTTTCAATAGATAGTCCTATCATAAATCTTCTCTCATCTTCAGGATTTGCCAAGTCGGTTTCTTCTTGAAGAGGTTTGTCATCATTCCACATTTGAAGAGGCTCTTGAATTCTTCTAAACAGCCTGGTTGATGCATGGTCTTGAAAACATGAATTGGTCATTTTATCCATAATCTTTCAAAATGGAATACAATCATGGCTGAATGCATCAGAAATGATACTCTGGGTCTCACGCAACCCGATGATTGATGCATATGATTTATTTTAATCCGTCACCCCTTTAAAACTGCTTGATGTGGGTGAAGACTAACAACTGTCAGCTCATCTGCTTTCTTGTAGGACTGAAATCTTCCCTTTGAATAATTTTCTAGAATATTTTTTGATTAATCAGACAGATGTTTCCACACTCCATGCTAGAGGCCATTGGTGAATGACTTTGCCAAGGTGTCTACTGTGTCATCAACTAAAGTCCACTGAAATGTTTCTTTTTCATTCTGTTTGAAGGAACCAGATTGATTCTTTTCATATCAGATTTGACCATATCAAGATAAACAATCTTGTTGACTGCAGATTCAACAACATACAGCCTTGATGATTCAATTGTGTTCTTTCTACAAACCATTGAAAAAATGCCTGAGCATAGGTTGGAACAACAATAAGCATAGGGGTGAGATACCATAAGAAGTTTTGGTAAATTCTAATTTGGTTCCCCTTTTGTCCCCTGTCCCCTTTTGTTCTCCATAACACTACCACCTGTTTTCACTAATAAATTCAATATCACTACTTTTAAAATTTGTACTAGTCACTCCCAAAATCAAAGATAAAAGACACACAATGAGGCCCCAAACAAAAAAGACAACCACACAACTATGCCATAACCCTTCCCTTCCTCTTTCCACAAGTTTTGCCTTTTACTTTCTTCACACCAACTTTATCCCATAACTTATCTGGAATTGGAACACCGGCTCAAGATACTCAGGAGGCTGTTCTCTACCTTTATCCACATCTTCCAACCTTTGAACAATCCTATCAACCTAATAGCAAGGAATTATGACAAAGGCAACTAGCTGAGAGTGATCAGTGCCAAAAAGACTAATGGAATGATGGTTGTAATAATCAAAGGCATTGTTAGTCTTCTTGACCAACTTGGCCTTTGAACTATCATCCATAATATCAGAAAAATTCCAGAGGGAAATAACCTCCTCATCCATCCAGAAATTGCTGTAATCATTGAGAAACTATAACATGATTGAAAATTGAATGAGTACAAATATTTACGATGCAACTTTACAAAAGGCAAAACTTACCTGAAATACTGCCAAAATTATGACCACCACCTTTGCTTAGATTTGTTGATTGCAGCCGTATAGTCTGTTCAAAGCTTCCCCAGATGACTCACAATCATTTCAATAACACAATTGATGTCTGCCAACAAATGATGAACTGAAATAACTGTGAGGAGAATATATTCACCTAACCTCATAGCAAACCTTACTTCTTCATCAACACAAAAAAGTACTTCAAGGCTCATACAGATTAGAAATGGTGAAAAGATGGGGTCAATTGGATGAATAGAAGCCGAGATATGGGCGTTTGGGTATTTGGGGTAA
Source organism: Cyclotella cf. meneghiniana (assembly GCA_036940065.1). Taxonomy (NCBI): domain Eukaryota; phylum Bacillariophyta; class Thalassiosirophyceae; order Thalassiosirales; family Thalassiosiraceae; genus Cyclotella; species Cyclotella cf. meneghiniana. The sequence goes on from JALLPD010002169.1 coordinate 10,120, forward strand.
AAATTTTACACATAACAGTGCAGAAAGGCCAAAATGCAGCCAAAGCAAGCCTGCCAAATGCCATTTGCAATGCAATAACAACTAGCAAGGCTCATAAAGATGAGGAATGGTGAAGAGATGGGGTCAAATGCAAGAAGAGAAGCTGAGATATTGCAGTTTGGGATTGTGAAGGACAATTGACACACAAAACTGTGCAGAAGGGCTAAAATCCAGCCAAAGCAAGCCAGCTTAATGCTAATTGCAAGCATAACAATTCTTGCAAAACTCATACAGATGAGGAATGGTGAAGAGATTTGAACAAACAGATGAATAGAATCTGAGATATGGCATTTGATATATTTGTGGTACAATACACACTCAAAACAGTACAGAAGGGCCAAAATGCAGCCAAAATGAGCAGGCCCAAAGGTAACTTTAACACAAATAACTTGCAAGGCCAATGCAGATGAAGAATGTGAAGAGATGGGGTCAAACACAAGAAAAGATGCCAATATATGGTAGTTTGTGAATTT
>JALLPD010002170.1:0-10632 GCA_036940065.1 Cyclotella cf. meneghiniana
AACGGAAAGGTACCCCTAAATTTTTATACGAATTTTGGCAGCCACCCAGTATTTTTTATTTTACTTGCTTTATTCCTCGCCAAAACTCGGTGAGATCGTCACACATGGACAAAATTGAGGACATTTTTTCGTTTCTTTTAACACCGATTTATATTATTGTGTACGGTAGGTACGATACGATACAATACCATAGAGAACTTACATCCTACCCATCCGAGCAACCTTTATAGAATCAAATGTTTATTAACAGAGTTTTCATTCGTGAGGTATCTTCGATCGGAACAATATACTAAATCCGTTCGTATCTTCGAGAAAACTGAAAGACTCTTTTATCAAACAAGACCATGAGAAGCGTTGAGTCGTGCAGGCCAGTAAGCAGGCCGGCGAAAACCCGCAATAAGTGACCAACAACTGTGACTTGATGCTTGGAACGTTTTACATGTCTTTACGAACCCCAACATCGAAGTCTGTTGTGAAAAAACCATGGCGGGCGTCAAGACACATAGCAGCACGATAGTGAGGCGAATCGCCTAGCTCACAACACATACTAAGCTCAGTGCCCCAAAGCTCAATTCCTAATAAGATATTCTCTTAATCAACGGCAACTCATTGATTGCGCGTCTTGCAATTTTCGCTGCTCGACACGAGAGAGACGCATCAATAAACACATCTCGTGGTCATCATTGTTCTTAGAAGTTTCTTGATGCCCACGCGTCTTTGATCAGCGACGGTCATAAAATTCCAGCAGTGCTCGTGGCCATCTTGTTTAATGGAAAGTCTATCCATCGTCACTAACTTGGGCAACATCTCCACACGAAGTCAACGCAAGGCGAATCAGGCTCGTCAAGCCGAACTCAAGGCTCTGTATCATTCCTCCGTCCCTTCCGATACCACGAAACGAAACAACAACTCCACCAGCGACATCACCGCGAAGCAAACGAGAGAGCCCATCGAAGCGTCTTCCCCACGCGTCACACGCAGCTCCTCCGAATCCACCTCCATGTCCCCCATCGAAATCACGATGGACCCTTCCCCCTCACAAGACGAACTGAACAACATCACTCCAGACAAACGGCATGATTCTCCAGAAACTACCGAAGCGCCGACGACGCGTGACGTCGACGACGACAATGTCGACGTCGACGCCACGCAACAAGAAACGCAACAAGTCGAAACGCCCGAAGAGCGCGCCAAACGTCGGGCCGCCCATCCCATGAAGGACATCGCCGAGCCACTACCCACCGACTGTCTCTTTGGTCGGGGGGGAGGGACGAATCATCACCCGGGAAACAAACTCTATCGCAAGATGGTCGAGGACAAGAAGGAAGTATATCTCAAGTCCAAACGTCTCGATAAGCCCCTGGTCGCGATGGACATTATCAAAGAGTGGAGGGACATGGATCCGCCCGGAAGGTTTTTGAAGCAGGACGAAGTCACCAAGTTGTGGAGCGATGTGGGGGATAAAAAGGCGAGAGAAAAGACGTCGCAAGCTTTGAGAGAAAAGACGGGGAAGGGGTCAGAGATGGATGAATGTGACAAGGAGACAAGGTTCGAAAGCGGGACGAAGTTGCTTCCAAGGGGGAATTTGGTGACGAGAGATCATTCTTTGGGAACGGAAATTATAGAAGGGGAAGAATATTATTCCATGGAGGGGTTCTCCTGGGATGAATTGGACAATCGGCAAGCTCAAGATGCTGAACCGTCATCAACAGGGGCGTATACATATGTAAGAGAAAATAGTCTTGTGCACAATCCTCTACCGGGGGCGGATGTCAAGCGTCCTGCTCATAACTCATTTGGGGGGTATGCTCCTCCTCCTCCTCCGCATCATTATGGCCATCATCCTCCACCACCGCCACCTCACCATCCTTCGCCCCTTCATTCTTCCCGTCATTATCCACCGCAGCACGATTATCATCATCGTCCAAGTCCACCAGACCCGACACACCACGAAAGAGGGAGGAATCATAGTTTATCGATGAACCCTCTTCCTGGGGCAACGACTTCCAAACCTGCCACTAATTCTTTTGACGATGATAGGGGTAGACAATCGTGGGGTAGTTACGGTAGTTATGATGGTCACATACCGCCGCCTCTTCCTCCTTCTTATTATGGATATGGGCATCCTCCTCCGCCGCCGCCTCCTCCTCCAGCATGGGGGTCGCCACCGTCACATTATTATCCTCATGCGTCACCTCCAATTTCGCATTACGGTCGACCTGCGCCCCAATCAGCATTCGCACCATATGACGGACGCGTGCAATACTACGAAGAGGTGGCCGGCTCGCCGCAAGATTTTACAAAAATTGCCAGTTTGATGAGAGAAGAAGAGGACGAGTCAAAGCGGGATGACGAGAAAATGACCCGAAGTGAGAGCAACAGCACTAACAGTGTTGAACGCTCGAGTTCCTGGGGTGGCTATGAAAGGAAACATAGCTTGGTTGTCAGAGAGACGAGTATTGGGACCTTCGCTCCGTATGATGCACTGAACGGGGAAGATGGTGTGCCTTTATCCGATGAAAGTCTCATTCACCGATCGAAGTCAATGCCACATTCCAAACCAAATGTCAATATATCCTTTCCCAGTCCACCTCTGCCCATTCAGAATAGAAAAAAACCAGAAATTGTCGAGAAAGAAGCTTCTCCTGTAGAAAAGGACGTTGAGAGACCGAGTCTTCTGCGTAAGATATCCGGCGGGGGAATGCATCAACGTCCTCCGCCAGCTCCAACAGATGGGGTATGTCGTCCTGAACCTGTCAAACGCGATACATCCAACCAGCCAGAAACACTGGACACGAAACGATCTGTCAAACGAGTGGTGTTATCGCGTGATGCTAGTGCCATCTCGCGCACATTGAAAGAAGAGCAAAAGAAGATAGCAGTATCCTCGAAACTTTCCAAGGCAGAACTTCTCGATCGTAATCTATCAGTAGAAATCAACAAGCTTGGTCTCGGTGATCGTCCTACTTCCCTAAGTCGCATGACTACGGATCAACTACTAAACTCCCTCCTTGATGATGACATACAAAACTCACTACTCGAACCACAGCCTCTCACCCTCGAGGATAGAGTGTCCACAATAGATACTATTGCAATGGGCATTGCATCAGGGCAGCGGACTCAATCCTGCGATATGGATGATGCCTTGGGTTTGATCATGGATGATACAGACGATGTTGTTGCGGATGCACCCAGTGCTGTGAACGAGGATATTGCTGCTAAGTGGATCAAAGGAGAGAGTTTTGCAGAGGAAGATGCGAATTCATTGTATTGATGGAATATACATCTATTTTCATGTGAATGTTATCTATTGTGTGCGGAGCTTTCGTATTTATGAAAGATTGAATATTTTACTGCGTAATCCCAATAGAACTTTATTACGGATGATTCAAATTTCGTTTAAGGGCATGCAGATGAACACAACAAGCCAACTTTTAAATTGGAATGCCATGGTATCTTCTACTGCTGGTTGTACTAACATACTGAATTGTCATAGGAAATCATCTCTGGCATTTCGGATCCGAACTCTTCTTCCATCTCTCATCCAATTTCTCGATTGTGCAATGAAACATTGGCTTTCCAACCTTCTTGTTCACAATGTTGTGTTGTTCACAGAACCAGATACATAAATCTTCTCTCGTATCCACTCTTATGCATTGAATAGTCACCGTATTGTGACGCAACGGAATAACATGAGTTGCAAGAAAAGAACGAAAAAGAACACATTATTCGTAAGAAAAATTCACCCTCACCTTGGAGGGCTCAACTCTACATTTTTCTGAAAGTCCGTAGCACACCATGTGCACGGATAGAATCGAGCCAGCGCCTTGACAAAGTCCGACATGAACTGTTTGTCTTGCGTAGATGGTTGGTTGGGATACCATGCTGCCTGTCGAAATTAGAGTCGGAGTGAATAGATTAGGACTAAACCGATCAAGACATCGACATCATTGGAATGAAACGCACCATGCTATGAAGAAGTGTCCACGTAGAAACGCCAATTTCATCTTTCGTCGGCGGGCACGCTCTATAACTGCCGGGCCCGCCTTCTTTGCCAGATTGGGCCTTTTTGGCAGCATTCACTCGATTCAAAGCCGCCGTCAAGGCTGATTTGGTGTCGTCGCATGCAGGGCGATCGCAGTCTTCGTTGCCAATGGATTTCAGAAATGGAGCTAGGGGCGATGATTCTTGATCTTTTTTGTTGTTTTTGTTGCTGCTGTTGCTGGAATCGGATACCATGATTAGCAGAAAATAATGTGGATGGCGAAAGGTGGCAAATAATGAATAGGTGTAATCGAAAGGGGACAAAAAGGTGAGTGACGAGCTAGTGACGAGTATGGTATGGTGTGGTATGGCCTAGTGTATTACCAGTACAATACCATTATGTAAGTGGTATCTAGAGGTATCTAGTAGTAGGTCTGAAGAGTCTGGTAGAGTCTTATCGCTCGTGGATTAAGACATGTAAGGGAATAAAAATAAAAAGTTCCGGTTTTACCATACATTTGCTGTTGTATGATGATGTGGATTTTGTTGGTTGTGGTTGCACAAAAAAGTAAAATGAGGTGTCATCATGTAGGAGTTCCGAGAAAAATATCATATTCTGGATACGGACAGACACGGGCCATCTTGCGGCCTTTCCACTGTGAACCATGGTGTGTTCTCAGGATGTTTCACAAGCTTTCACAAGCTTTTACAAGACAAAATCTCTCCTGAATCAGTCTCCCATCCGTTCCAATCCTTCGGAAGGTGCCAGGACTATGGCGGCCGACGACAACCATGACGATGCCATTTCACCGAAGAACTCTTCTTCTTGCCCCGTAATGATTCGACGCGATGCTTCATCAACATCATCTACTGGAAACCAAACCGGGGGATTCTGGAGTCGCTTTTTCCCGCGTTCCGAGTCGTCCTCCAATACCGAAAGGGAGTCGACATCGCAGTGCCCGGTAAAAGGAATAAAATCCATCCCCGCCTCCATCGAAGAAGCTGCCAACCACTCTCAAATCCCCGCTCCTGGTCAACGTATTCCTCTCTCCACACAGCGCGTCATATCATCAATCCCTCGCGGAGATGTCGCGGAATCGCTTGCCGCAGAAACCACCACACCCCCCGCACACCAACCACCCGACTCCTCCCTCTGGATGTATCCCAGTGAACAACAATTCTACAACGCTATGCTCAGAAAGGGATACAGACCACCCATCGAATCCATCCCATCTGTCCTCCGGATACACAATGCAGTCAACGAACGGTCGTGGTTGCAAGTATGCAAGTGGGAAAAGGAATTGCATGGGAACGAAGATCCAAAATTGGTGAAGTTCGTTGGGAGGCCAAAAGATATAAGTCCCAAAGCTTGGTTCAATAGCCGCATTTTGATGACGCAGGAGCCATTCGACAGGCATGATTGGTATGTCGAGACGAAGAGCGGAGAACCGAGGAGATATGTCATTGATTTTTACGAAGGGAAGGAGAAGACCGGAGATGTTGCAAATTTGGCTGGTAAAGAAAAAGGATCTGGAAAACTGGCGCCTGTTATGCGCCCGCCTTCCATGTACATTGATGTAAGGCCTGCGCTGGACAACCCGTCTGCAGCTCTGGATAGGATGACCATGTTTGTGAGAGATGCCCTGCCAGGAATTGCATCATTGTATGACTCTTGCAAAGCACAGACGTCTTCATCGAACGAAGCTTCAGGCGATGTTGGAATTGATTCGTCAGATCACACCGAGAGGCAATGAAATGATAGCTTCGCAACTAATACAGGGAATATTTATGATCGATTACAATAGAGATAGAGCTTCTATACTACAACTAAGAAGATTTAATGTAGTACTTAATGACGACATGAATTTAAGAGCCCATCAGTCCTCCTTCATGCAATCCAACAAATCTCTTGGATTATCAAACCGCGCCAAACGCGCAATCCGTAATTTCTCTTCTTCGCTAACACAACCTTTTGTGGCTTGAGTACTTTTAGAACTCCCTAACTTTTGTCCTTTCATTCCCCCTGATTCCATTACTTGTGGAATGAATCGATCTATGAATGCAGTGACTTGATTACTCTTGATAACGCCCCAATCACCAGTAATCACTGCATATACGACGGTTGAAATGGCCAGAACACCAAATAAGACATAGAACACAATTAAGCACATGCCTAGCCACTTCTGCCCCTTATTATCCTTCTGACGCCTCTCTGCCGCAATTTCTGCATCAGTCTTGGCATAATCTGGCCTCTCTATTCCGTGTTCGTCCCAATATTTTTGGGATCGTGGTGCATCGTGAGCTGCTCTATCTTTTTGAGGGACATTTTCGTTTGAAGACCATTTGACTTGAGTTCCATCGACTGGTTGGAGGTTTTTCAGTGTGAGCACCGCGATGAGTAGCAGTGGCAGAAGGAGGAGTCGATGTCTTCTGCGGTGATGAATACGTCTCTGTCGCATTTGAGATAATAGAAAATTAACTGAGGGCAGCGCTCAATCGATCCGGTGATTATGATAATATAATCTTGTTGACTAAAATATTTTTATTCGAGGGTCGGCAGGGTTACAACATGTTGCAGCATTACAATCCAATACAAAAGTTCGTTGGTTTCTAGAGGTAGCTCCGCGACCACCAGCACTCGACTTTACCTTTCAATTATATGGTTTTTCAAGGAAAAATAGGAGGAAATGCAGATATCCAAAACGCAAGTGTCACTCGAAAGGTATTGTACATCCACTTGTTTTGTGGTGTCCAACAATGAACACATTATAATCTAATACTAAACTATCGATAAAGTGGTATTATGACGGCCCACTTCAACTTGCTATTGTACAGTAAACACACCTGTTTTGTTGGGTGTCCAACGTAGATTGATCTAATACCACAACGCCGATCGATACTATGTCGGCCCACTTCAACTGCTGTTACAGTAATCACACCGTGTTAACAATAATCGATGAGAAAATTATTTGCCTGACAAAGGAAGCTTTACATTATTTATCCTGACCCATCTACAAACAAAGCCAAAAAAAAATTACACCCCTTCACTTAGTGCTTCATGAGGTTTCCGAGCATCTTCTTTGCCTCCTCAAGAGGTCCATGGTGAACAGGTTTGAAGTTCCAAACGGGGATACTGCCACTAGCGGGCTTGTTTACGGGGAAAGTACCTGCACATCCAAGCTTCTCCATACTGACGCCAACCCTCTCAATCATGCTTTCCTCGGCCTTACGAATCCAAACGCGAGGGTCATAGTACTTCTTGTTGGGAGCATCCGGACCTTTAGGGTTACCGATTTGTCCCTGAAGGTAATCACGATTCTCGGCCTCGAACTTCCTCAATCCATCCCAGTAAGCCCACTGCGTATCAGTATCAACGTTCATCTTCACGACACCAGCGGAAACAGCAGTTTGGATCTCTTCGTCAGTGGATCCGGAACCTCCGTGCATGACAAGGTAAATCGGCTTGTCGTTGTCACTGGAGAGCTTCTCCTTCGCGTACTCCTGGTGACGAACAAGACGCTCGGGAGAGAGCTTGACATTTCCAGGCTTGTACACACCGTGGACATTTCCGAAGGCCGCAGCGATGGAGAACATGCTTCCGATGGGGGAAAGGGCCTCGTAGACACTGAACACCTGTTCAGGACTGGTGTAAAGCTTTTCGGGGTCGACATCTTCATTGTTGACACCATCTTCCTCACCTCCAGTGATTCCAATTTCCATCTCGAGCCAAATCTTCATAGGAGCCATTTTCTTGAAGTATTGAACGCAGATGGCGATGTTTTCTTCGTCGGGCTCCTCCGAAAGATCAAGCATGTGAGAAGAGAAAAGGGGCTCGCCGTATTGGTGATAGTAGGCTTCGTCGGCCTCCAACATACCATCAAACCAGGGTAGGAGGTTCTTGGCGCAATGATCGGAGTGAAGGATGACGGGAATGCCGTAGTAAGGAGCGACGGCGCGGACGTGAAGAGCAAGGGCAACAGATCCAGCAGCGCAGGCGTTCTTATCTTTGATGGACTTTCCGGCCATGAACTGAGCACCACCATTGGAAACTTGGATCATGACAGGGGAGTTGAATTTAGCGGCGGCCTCCATCACGGCGTTGGCTGTGGACGAGCTAGTTTTTGGTTTAAGAGGGGAGCGAAAAAGGCACAAAAAATATAAGATTCACGAGACAGTCGACCATTATGTTCGTCGTGCTGTCGCTAGATTCATCTAATGATGAATTGCACGGGATGTTGACACAAATCCCCGCACACATGCAGTGGAACCTCTGACACTAAGGCTCAGAGGACGAAACCCCGAGACAGAAACGATGCGAACTCATCTAACATCCAGACCGCAGTTCAATAATGTGCCCGGCAAGAACGCACCTCGTGCAGTTGAAGGCAGGGATGGCATAACCATTATCCTTGGCATGTTTCAGAAGCTTGGCAACATTATCTCCAGTGATAACACCAACAGGGACGTCGCAGGGAGTGACCATGTTTGGTTTGGTTTGATGAGGAGATGGTGAAGATTGAGGAAGTAATGGCGAAGAAGACGATTTTATGATGTGTGATAGTGTGTTATCTCCTGCTTCGTGGCGGGAGGGAGGAAGACAGGTCGCTCCCTCACACGCACCCCGCTGACCTCAAAAGATTTTTTTGGAATTTGTTCCCATTTCAAAGATTTTTTACATACGGCGGAATTTGTACCTCCATTATGGTATGTACCGTAATGTACGTATCATGGTACCTCAAGTCTCCTCAATGTGTAGAATCATGATTGAATCAGGAATCTGGTTGAATGCCCGAGGATAGCGCGAAAAACCTTCGAGCGATCACTACATACTTTTAAAGTAAACCCTTCCCGCGCGCAGAAAGGTTAGATTGAGACCACGTTGGAATCAATTGCCCGCGACATCACATGCTGAATCATGAATCCACCTGTAAGAGGGTCGTGTCCTGCGTATGGTGCGTTGTGGCCGGTCTACTACCATACTTCTTGTTGTGTTGACTCTTTCGTGTGAGTTGGGCGTGCCAATAGGAGAGGCCCGCCCTTCCAACTAGTGTACAATATTCTAATTCCTGAGAAGTGAAGTGAAAGGAGGTGCCTTGATATTGACGAAAACAATAATCCCATTAATACAAAACAATCCAAACCAAACGAAAAAGTATCAGCATAAAACGGCTCTGGCACTGCTCATCGATGATTCATGAGACATAATGATCACTCTTGTCATTATTATATCATTTTTACTGTAATAACATCTTGGATTTGAAGCGCCGTGTACCCGGCAAACATGCCCCTACGAAAACGCAAACACACGCACCACTCAATTTTAATCATAAACCTCCTCCAATACACCCAAACGACATCGCAAGACTGCAACCCCTGCCTCGCCGCAAGCGACAACTCGTTCAAAGTGAAGCCCGGCACGAACTGCAAAGAATATGCCCAATGTGTCAACGGGAAGGTTGCCTCGGAATTCATCTGTCAAGGAGACACCGTCTATGATGAGTTGGGACAGTATTGCAATTGGCCGGATAGCACAACTTGCGTCGAGACGGGTTGTTCTCCCACGTCGTCGCCAATGGATGGAGTCGAAACCACGGGGATGAACGAAACCGTAACCGAGTCTGACGACTGTCCCAATCCCTGTTTTGGGACCACATCGGGATTTAAAACAATACCGGGGACGAATTGCAAGACGTACGTTCAATGCTCCGACGGTAAGGTATATTCGCCCGAGTTGCAATGCGAGGGTGATACAATATTCAACCAAGCCGGAGGATACTGCGATTGGATAACGTCCGTTACTTGTGAACCGGCGCCTTGTCCTCAGACTCCAGCGCCGTCTGCGAGTCCTGATGCCACGGGCATGCCTAGCGCTAAGCCCGAAGCTCCCACCGAAGAGCCTTCATTGGCACCAGTGGTTTCTCCGACAACCATTACCCCAACTGTTGCTAGTAACAATCAATCGTTGTCAAGTCCACCTACTGCTGAGAACATTACCCTCTCTCTCTCTCCAACGCCATCAAGCTCAACCAATTCTACACCGCAGTCTGTTCTTGTAAATTGTTCCAATCCCTGTCCATCAGGGTTCATCGGCTTTCAAGTGCGGCCGAATACCGATTGTACAAAATATGTCCAATGCAACGATGGAACTGTTGTAAAGGAATATCAGTGCCCATCTGGGACCATGTTTTTCGAGGAAAATGCAGGATGTAGAACAGTGGATGAAAGCGGTTCTGTCGGCACAGACCTTTGGTCTGTGCAGGGAACAAAGTGAGTTAAGTCATTCTTTTTGTAGTTCTGATATCGAATATTGGTCAAGCGAATTACTGAAGTGATTATTTTTTTATAGCTTATGCCCCGATGTGATATGTTCAGATGATAGTTCTTCATTGTCTACTACGTATCCGTCTTCTTCTTCATCATCAACTGAACCTCCAGTCTCGGTTACCGCAGTACCGCTTGTCAGCCCACAAACCACTTCAGAGCCAACCACTCCTCCCCAGCCAGTTACCAAGCCGGTATCTATCTACGAAAATCTCCGAAAATACCTCTATCAGCGACAGGAAATGCTTGATGCCATCGTCTTTCTATCACTTTACGGTCCAAGTGTCGAGTATACACTCGAAGATTTAATGAATTCACTCAATGTAG
>JALLPD010002171.1:0-10639 GCA_036940065.1 Cyclotella cf. meneghiniana
AAACTATGCGGCCTGTGAGAAAAATACCACCCCGGTGTTATTTTCAATTTAACATCACAATATTTTAAGATGCGAATACTTTTGCTTGTGTTTTTTCCCTTTGATATGGCTATGAACGCGGTGTCAAAGTCAGATTTGGCTCCATTGATCACTCGGAAGAGGTGTGCGTTCGCCATTAGTGAAGACTCGAATGACGTAAGGATTCGTTCAGAGTCACAACAGCGAACGAGGAGGACGAGGCAAAAACAATGCGGACTTTGTCACACTGCGCCGGCTTTGAGTGGATCTATTGGAGCACCTGAACTTCCTGTTTTGACAACGAAAGATTCCAGAATTATTCAACGGTGGCTTGAAGAGCATGTCCCTTCGTACAGCGGTTCAAGCAACAGCATTAGGAGCAGCTATTCTTGTTCTATTTTGGGGTTAGATATAGAATCGATTTCAAAGCCTCCGTGGTTGCCAGAGAGGGCATCACTTCCTGATGGTCCAGCAACAATTCAACTGTCAACCCCTTATTCGTGTCTTCTTGTTCAATTGTCGCAGTGTGGCGACGGGAGTGCAACGCACGCCCCAGCTGTATTGCGAGATGTCATAAACAATCCAAATGTTATTAAAGTAGGGGTAGGAATCGATGATGATGCTTTAGAGTTGTATCGGTGGTCAAAAAAGGGCGACAATCTTAGAACACAAGCACATCCGCGAGACGTAGATCACCGAGGTAGACAAATAAATTTCGGTTCATCTGCGTTATGGGAAATGTCGTCGCGATTCGATATTGGTTGCATCCTACCGAACAGCGATCCTTCACGTCGATTGGGTCTTCGAGATTTGGCAAATACAATCCTTGGAGTTGAGATAGAAAAGAGTAAGAAACTAGCAATGTCGAATTGGGGGCTGAGGCATCTTAGTTCTTCTCAGGTATCTTATGCAGCACGAGATGCTTGGGTTTCTGCAGCTATACTGGAGCGGTTGCAGCGGGACAAAATCGAAGTTTTTGGCGTAAATGCGTTGCTGGAAATGGAATTCATGAAAAGGCAGAGGAGCATGAAGGAAATAGACAAACGAGCTACAATGAGGAAGATAGCCAAGGAGGAAATGAAGAGTTTGATAGAGCAAGCAAAGGAAGGTGGCATTCCAATTGGTGATCACCATTATAAAAAGAGAATGAAGGAATTGACTAAAGCATTAACTTCATTACGGCCGGATCCCCCTCCGTCATTTGATCAAAGCGCTTTTGTGCTTCCATTCTATTAATGGGTTGAAGTAGACGATTAACTTTTTCATCAATACATGCCAACGGCTGCTATGAAATGGTATTCTTACATATCATAATACATCGAAACTTTGATGGATTACTACTTCAAATTTGCTTATAAGATAAACAGGATTATGCTTCAATAGCTTCTTCGTCGTCATCAGGTGAAGATGGTCCCGACGCGGTCTCTACGTCTTCACTAGCCAGAAAAGTAGTGTCTTTGTGAGCAAGTGACTTTACCATTGAAGGATGAGCACGCTCTTTCTCCGCGAGCTCTTGTGCTTCGCGGATCTTCTTGGCCGAAATGTACTTCCAAATGTGAAGGACGGTTCCAAGTGTAAGCCAGCTCCAAAAGCAAGCAACCTGCAACTGCGTTCTTCCTGCCGAGTAACCGAAAGGTTTGAGGAGTGCGAAAGGGAGTTGCTTCTCGGACCAAACCGTTTTTTCGTAAGTAACGGTAGTTTCTTCTGCAGGAACATCCTCGGAAGACAGGAATCTTTGCTCCCATGCTAAGGCTCTTCCAGTGGTTACGACTTCTCTTACTCCAATGTTGTATATCTTCTCTGTCTCGCCGTAAACTTCTTCGAATTCATGACTGTGTAAAGAACATTTGGAGAAAAGCACATATTAGACGACCTCTCTCTGCAGAGGTTGGATTGTACGCATTAAAGAACTCACCACCCACCGACGAAGAGGCCGACGGAAAGGAAGAGAAGAAGGATCGCCATGAAAGCAGCTAACCAGGCGGTATTTTTCAACTTCTTATTCGCCAAATATATGATTAATCCGAACAAACCACCGACGACAATTCCAATGATACCAGACAGTGGGATTGCCTTTGCGCCCTCTCCTGTCAAAATGAACGGAAGAAGGAACACGCCGCACTCAGCAATCTCCCTCCAAAGATTCCATGCGACATTGAAACGGATAGATTTAAGCGAAAGACCAATCTCTTTCCCATCTGCGTCCTTCTTGCTTGGATAGACGCCGAGAAACTTGGGGATTTTAAGCGAGAGCTGTAGGACGCATATGGCCGCTACTATCTTGGAGACTCCTTCGATGATGGTACCGATGTCTTCGTTGAATTCTCGAGAGAGAAGAGCCAAAGGGATGGTGACTGCGGTGCAGACTGCAATTGCAAGGACTGCGGCAAAGAGTGCGGCCATGTTGATGGCCTTTAACCTTTTTATCAACAATCATGGGAATCAGTATAAGAAATGAAGGCATAAACTGCATGAATTGTCAGAACGCGCCGTAAAACATGATCACATACCCTTCCTTTTGCCTCTCGGGATCCTGCCAGTCAGGGCTACGCATGACCACTGTCCTGTATTGACCAACAATGACTGTCGCCTCCAGCATCTCGCGAGCGAAAATGGTCATGATGGCTCCATTGATTAAATCGCTCATGGTAGAAGATTACTCCTGTGCTGTGTGTTCAAGCGAAGGGCAAGTTTCAATGGACGAGATATCTGATTTGTGAGGACAGGAGCATGAAACGTATGTTGTAAACTTTACGCACACTGCCATTAGACAGTGTGAGAAAGGGTGGCAGAGTGTATGGTGTATATTATGTTTAAGGTTGTTTTGTAGTTGATGTGACCGATCATGTATGATGGGGATGTACCTTATGTTTCGTATAAAAATCTTGTGGTTGACGCCCAAAAGATACCTTTTCCTACTGCCTGAGCGTGCTAGCGGCTTCCACTCACAAGCATCTACTGTGGTACAGCCACAATATACATGTATATGATATCAAAGTGGCGCGTGATGTGACGTCAATTTTTTTATATCTTGAATCATGGCACGCGTTCTCTTGGTCAAGTATGTCTTCTTGTGTTGCTGGCTTGCGCATAAGATATATTTAGTACCAGACCACTCACGACTAGAAATGGACATATTACTGTGTATTCGTGGAACTTCCTATATAAAAGCCTCACGGAGTAAGGGGTTATCCGACGTCAAAATCTCGTCGAAGCGCGTGCTTGACAACGGCATCCCAACCAGAACCCCAGAGGGCTGCTGCCTTCCTCAGTTTCCATTCCCTTGTGATGCGGGAATGCCGCACTTTCAACTTCCTTACGTCTACAATGTGATAGAAGTTCCCGTGCTTGCTCGTGCCTTGTCCGAGCCTGCAGAGTTATTATTCTTAAGCACGCCTCCCTCCCTCCTGTTGCATTCCGGCAGAGTGCGCAGTTTCGAAGATATCAATAAATCTCACGATCTCACCGCTCTCGAGCTTCATAAATATGGAGCATCGCTTGCAACTTGGTGCTGCAGCGTCACCAACACCATCTCGAAATATGCGGCCCAAGTCGAGGGTATTCGATGTAAAAATTTCAACAACGCGAGGCGAACAACAAGAGTTGATTCGCACCTCATGTGGCATTTGCAACCGAATCGGTCAGCCTCATGAGGAGTGCGATGCATGTCCGCACTGTAATGACACTTGCGGCAGTCCCACTTGTCTTCCATGCCAAGAGAAGTTAAAAAAACCTTTGGGCCTTGAGTGTCGAGAGCCGGAAACCAGCTGGCTATTGGGTGCGCTTGCCAGTGTATGTCCAGGAAAAAACAATGATTCTCAGTCGACCAAGTGTTACTCAATGTGTCAAATTCGCAGACACAATACCCTAGATTCGGCGTGGATTCTCGTGGGTAGTGAAATTTTTGATGCGACGCCCTACATTCGTAGTCATCCTGGAGGGGCAGCGGTTATCTTAAAGAAGTCCGGAGGAGCGGTGGATTGTACTGAGGACATGAACTTCCATTCGAAGAAAGCGCAAAGAGAGTGGAAGCGATATAAAGTGGGAAATCTGTGCCGGTGTCCCCGAGCTTCCTAGATTTACAATCCCATTCGGGACACTACATGTTCTCCTTTTATGTCAGTTTTTGTTCTTGTTTTGCTTACATTTGTATAATAGCTTTTCGCTGGTGTAATCTAGAACATTTTTCATGATATTAATTTCCTTGGTTGTCGTCATGGTCAACTTGTTCACAAGTGGGTGGCATCAAATCGGAAGAAAGGCGTAATTGTCGAAACTGTACTTTCTTCTATTACAGCCGGAAGCTTCATGCAAAGGACTCAGGTTTATCACGACGACTGATTAGTTTAACTGCGGCAAAAAGTAAATAATTCCAAAAATTTCAAAACCTTTTCGTCTGTTGCATGTTCAATACCATTAGTTCTTTTCAGTCTACATAATTTCTACCGAGACAGCCAACTATTATTTCATGGAATCAAACCATTCGAAAGAAGTAGGCGATGGGAACTCATAACCTTCCTTGATGGATGCTTGCAAATCCTGGGTACAATATCATATTCGTGAAGTCAAATGCATTACATGAATTTGGCTGTATCAAGTTAACTAGTATTCAAGTGTTACAGTAAATCTGGCGAAACCCATAGAAATTTACTCTGCTCAATCGAGGAGCCCGTCAGAAAATCAAGTCAACGTTGGAATCCACATCGAACTCTATCATATTCGTCGAGGGGCAATCCAATGCCATATTATCACAAACAACCATAATTTTGACCGCACGACACTGTATGTTTTCATTAAATGACCATGTTAGTAATAGTTTGAGTCTCAACCTGAGACACTCCATCAATCGCCTTCAACTTCTCCAAAAACTCAGCCTCGGGAGCGAATCCTTTCTCCTCCCACGGACCAAAATCACCCAAAGGTACCTTGACATAGTATCGAACGAGTTCATCAATGAACGCTTCAAAATAAATGACTACCATCAAAGATGACATTCGTATACGCACCGTAGTCATGAGCTTGAAATCGAGGCACGCGCCGCAGACCAACCTGTTGACGGTGGCATCGCTCGAAACGGACTTGATTTGAGGCAAGTATTCGTCGACGAGCGCGGCGATCTTCTCAAGAGACTCGGATGTGGCCTTGTCGCCGGTGTACTTGAGCATCCCGAGATGCGTTGCAAAAAGAGGAATATGAATGTCGATACGTCGAGACTTGAGTTTTGGGGGAAGCGATAACATTGAGTTAGAATGGAAGGCAGGGGCGTACCTTGCAACGCCATTCGCGGCACACTCGATCAAACGACATGGCACCATTGGCCAGGGGGACTGCGTTGGTAGACATGCTTCGTGTAAAGACTTTGGGGGCAACTGTGGGAGCAAAGGCGGATGTTTTGGTGATGATGGAGGCGATGAGAACGAGGGGTGATGCCTTCATGATATTGTAGCGGGGGAGGGCAAGCGTATCTTTTTTTGTGTGCACCACTTATATCACAAAAATCCTTTGAACAATAATATCCTGCTTGCATGCGATGATGATGACGTATGTACATAAATAACAATGCTTCATAGAGTTCTATGGAGTTTTGCACTCGCGATCTTTACCTTCTCTAGAGGTAGGTAATTCCTCAAATCCACGAGACTTTGTCAGCCATAGACGAAACGTACTACTGATGTCAGCGAACTCATCATTTTTTTGAATGGGATGGTGGTTATCTTGATAGGTGGGATGCTCTGGTGTAGTACAATACGGAAGGTTTGTATTGTACCATACCATCGACACAACAAAGTATCACTGCTATTGTACCAACAGGATAGGCGAGCCACTAACAACATCACAAATTAGATGTCCTGACATGATAATAAACGAAGAAAAAATAGTTTCTGCCCATTACCATACATAATTCAAGTTACTATTTCATTATGCTCTACACTCTATTGAAACGAATCCTCCTCATCTTCAAAAAACTGCAGTGCGGCCTTACCCCCCATATCTTCCTTAACCTCCTCTTTCTGTTTCCTCTCCTCAATCTCCTGTCGACTCGCCAAAACACTTCTTCCCCCAAACATATTCTTCAAGGTCTTTTTCGCCTCCAATCGTTTCCTCTCGGCATCCACAAAATACCTCATCAATTCGACCCTTCCCTTATGATCCTCCGCCTCCAAAATCTTTTGCATCGACAAAGTCTGCTCCAACAACAACGGCTTGAGCTCCCTCGTCATCCGTTGCTGCAACTCAATCAATTCCTGCTGAAGTTCTGGGGACAAATCCTGAAATCCAATGGCGGAGGGCAATTCCTCCTCTCCGCCGGGCTTATTCCCTGTCCCCATTTCCCTCTTTAAGAATTCCACCAACTTCTCCTGAAATTCCTTCTGCATCTCATTCTGCGTCGCCACGAGTCTTTGTTCTGCGTAACTCTGCCACAATCGTATGGACGTCCACAGGTTCGGATCGACGTCGGTTCCTTCGGCGATCCCGAAGGATTTGACGGAGGCGCGCGTGAATCGCACATCTTCTTCCAGTTCGTGTTGGAGTTCGACCAATTGAGAAAAGGATTCGAAGAGCGCTCGTTCTTCGGGAGTTTTTTGGAGGGAGTCGACGAGGGCGGCGTTGAGGACGGCGTTGACTAGTTTTTTGGATATTTCTTCGTCCATTTTCGCATCGTCTTTTTGGGCAATGTCGTCGTCGTCTTGGTCGTCGTCGTCGAAGGTTTGTTTTTTGGAATAATATCCCGTATCATCAATGATGGTCCCCCTGACTTTTAGGTAGGTATCTCTCTTTTCCCATGCTTCCGGATTAACGACCTCGTGCAGCCTGACTCTTCCGGTAACACGATGGTTGCAAATGTACTTCACTCTGTCGTCGGTCATTTCGCTGACTTCTTTCAATTCCTCGAGAGAGAACAAGACGCCGACCTTTGCGAATCTTCCCTCCTCGGATGGATGACACATGGCAACGACGAATCGTTTGGATCCATTCATGAGTATGTCGTTGTACATTTGTCGATATCGAGGTTCGAATATGTTTAGAATGTGTTCTGAGTTGGGCGTGTAGACGATTCCTCCCAGGGGGAAGAGTGGGAGTGTTTCAATTGTTTCTTCTTGGGTGGTACGAGAAGATGAGGAGGTGGAGGCGACGGAGGCGGCAGTGGATGATTCGATGATGGAGCGAGAGGTGCGAGAGGAGGCGGTCATTACCGAGGGTAGCCATGACACGGAATCGATGCCTTTGGAGAGCGGGTTGGAGGATTCATGGTCGTCGTCGTCGTCGTCGTCTTCATCGTGGAGTGTCATGCGGAGTGGAAAGGTGTTTTGTTTTGTAGTCATGGCGTTGAATGGTGTTGGAAAGAATGCGGAGGGTACGGCGACGTTCGTCGACAGAGTTTGTCTAGAGGGAACGTCGACGAAGGCATTTGCATCGTGCCAGTAGGTGAAACTCAGCAAAAGCGGCAAGGCGACCATGGTGAGATCAATATGAGACTGAAGAAGTGATCGTCAAGTAGTGATGCTTGGTCTATAATTATTATATTGTCGAGGCAAGAGATGGTGCAAAGAATTCTGCGACGTGCAGAAGGAGGGCAGTGGGCCGGAAGTGGGGTATGCGAGGGTTATGCTGCACCGGTCGTGGTATAGTACGTAAGACACAAGATGACACAACGCCACGGTGCATCCCACTAATTCGATGAACATGTGCGAGACATGTTGTGCGTCAGATGGAGAGCTCCGCCATACCATTAATTCTAGATGTTTTCATTTAGATACTGTACGTGCATTCAAGGGATAAAGTGATATAACATTGCAAACAAAAGTATCATTTGTATAACTTAAAGGTATACAACGTTCGCCACAAAAAATATGATCCTACAGTCATCACCTAGAGTCATCACAGACACCACCTACCGTCCATCACGGCATCATCAATCATCATCGCATCCATCACTCCATTCCAATATTACATCACGCCGGAAGTGTCCCATCACTCCATGAAGAACCATGCATTGTAGTCTCATCGTGCTCGCTTCCTTCGCCTTATCGCACGCGTCGACAGAAAGCCGTGCATCTCATCGTGCCAGTATCGTCGCACTCCAACGACGATACACCGACAAAGTCACTTTTATCCCTGCATCATTTTCACTCTCTAGAATAGATCATTCCCACCGCATAAAAAAGGCCACGACGAGCAGCCCTACTCTCCCAAAGAATCGTCCGCGTCCGCCATGCACGCTCCGCCGCGTCCGAAAAAACGTCATTCGCGACGACGACATCATCGACTCCTCCTCCTCCTTCCGCTCTCCCGATCCGTACTCGCAATACACGCATCAAATAGCCATACCCCTCTCCGACTCCTCCGAACTCACCTCGGCCCTACGCTCCATTCAAACCTCCCTCGTTCGAGATTGTCCTCGATTGATCCGGGCGTGCATCACGCCGGCCTCGCTGCGATTGCCCCTGCTGTACGTCAAGCCGGGACGAACAACGAAGGCACGCCACGTCGACGTCGAAGCCGCGATCGAACGAGTCGTGCACGATGCCATTCGACGGGCGACGGAAGGAGAGAACGAGGGGCCGATCCTGCTGCCGTTTCGGGGGTTGGAATTGCAGGGGGAGGACAATTCGGTTTTGTATGCGGTGGGGTACGACGTTCGTGATCGGAGAAAGAGAATCGAGGACGACGACTACGACGAGGACGACGGAGTGTACGTTGTCGACGATTGGTCCTCGACCGAGATCGCCGCGGGACCCAGCGGATACGAACGACTGCAACGGTTGGTCGAGGCGATACAACGGGAATTGGAAGACACGCACGGATTTCAAACGTGTTGGCCTTCCGACGAACCGCAGGGACAGGAACTTTTTGATAATGACGATGCCATCGTTGAGGCACTTGAAACCAAGCAACAAAAGTGGAGGCCGCGTGTTCCCTTCGTACGATTGCCGCCGAATTTCTACAATGATCTCCAAAACGATAATGCACAAACACTCGACGACGACGACGACGACGACGACCGACAACAAGAACGAGATCCGACGTCACGAATCGATACCTTCTTTTCCAAAGGATTCGACGGCATAAGCCCCGCATTTTGGTACGAAGCATGGGCCGAACGAGATATACTCCCATCTCCGGGAGTGCGCATGCGATCGGTGGCCGTGTATCGACGAATCATGTCCGACGGAGAAGGAGAAGCCGAATCCAATTTCTACCCCTTGCCTCCTTCGTATTCCTCGCCCATCGATGGACTCGCGACGGGGTCGCCGGTGAATAACGCCGGAGAACGGGAGAAGGGACGGAATCGTTTGGATTTGCCGTCGGGGGACGGAAAACTCATGGCGCGGGAGGCGCGGGAACGGGCCGAGGAGATGGAGCGCATGGGGGAGATGGAACGGCGAGAAGAGCTCGAGTGGGAAGAGATGAAGGCTCGTTGGTTGGAAGGGGGCAGTCGAAATTCGAGGCAGGATGAGGCGGAGAATTTTGATCTCGACGAGGAGGATTATTCCGAGTTTGATGTTAGCATCGAGACGGGAGATGTTGCCGTCGACGGAGATGCGGCATATACTACACCTTGGAGCGAAAGACGTTTGGATGCAAGTAGCGTCTTTGAAGGCACAGCCAAAGCTGCGACGGAAGGAGAAAAGACAATATTCGAATCTGATGCAACAATTCCTTCTCAGAGTCCAGACTCTAGTCCGATATCCTCTCCGCAAACAGTCAGTACCCCATCCGAGAAAAAACAACTTCCAAACATAAAAGACAATCCTATTTTTCAACGCTTCTGGAAGGGCGAACCTCAACTCAACGCCCAAGGCGAATCCACCGCACAAACATTGGATGGGACACCCCCCTCCACCGAGGAAGCCTTGCCTCCCTACCCGTCCAACGAGCACTTCGTGGGAGTTTGGAGAGTGCTGTCCTCTCCCCTCGGCGTGGAAAGCTTCCCCGACGGCGGTTCGTCGACGAGCGCCCCGCAACAATCGTCGGACAACCTCGTTCTGCGTGTGGACGGACAAGTCATGGGGGGTCCCATTTTAGACGCCGAGTATCGGCAAAAGGCGGCGGGTGGGTCGTGGAAGATGTTTCGGGCGGTGCGTAGGTCGGGAAATGATGGGGAAGAGAAGACAAGGGAATCGAATGCGGTGCAGACGAGGCTACGAGTTCGACTGTTGGTCCCGCCGGAGACGGAACGCGTGCTGGTCATGGAAGGAGAGGTCACTCGTCTTGGGTTCGGGGGGAAGGATGCATCGTTTTCTTCGGCGTTTGTGGGAGATGGGGGGTTGTTGGATGGTATGTCGAGTGACAAACTTTTGAAGGATAGTACGTCAAGTTCTAGAAACGACACGGGCGATGAATCATTAATTTTTTGCTCCGGGGAAGCTTGGATGGAAGATGTTGATGGAGGGAGACGAAGAAAGCTCGGTCCTTTTTCGTTGATGAAGCTCAAGACTGTCGACAGGAGTAAATTGATATACACTGTACCTGCTTCTCGTCTCGGGCAGGGAGCTCCCGACGGTGACGACATTTAACACATTTTAATAGTTTTCTATACAATTACGTTTAGTGTCTACAAATCAATCTAGGATGAGTCTATAAGAGGCTTCAGGAAATTTTCTGTGGGTCAAGTTTG
>JALLPD010002172.1:0-10624 GCA_036940065.1 Cyclotella cf. meneghiniana
AGGCGTGTGGTTTTGGCGTGTGGTTTTGGCGTGTGAAAAAATTTGAATAGGAACCTTCTAATTACCTGTTGGATGCTGACTTGTTCTCACAATCTGGGCACCTGCGCTAGCTTTTTTTCAATTCAAAATTACGTATAGTACCATACCGTAGAGACTGAAATCTGATTGGGTAAAAAATCTGGACCGGGGATAAGGGCCCATGCTTGTGTTCCCTCTTTGTTCTATTTTCCTCCTCTATGGTGCACTGTACCACAAAAACATCAGGTATGGGGCCATTCACTTTCTCACGACCCCTGCCGCAAAAAATCTCCCCCTTCCTTCTGGATATGTTGTAAAATCTTGAAATAACCCTCTTACCAGTTGGGCTGTGCGCCGGGCTCGACAATACCTCGAGTACCATACCATAATGGCATCTTGTTGAAAGAAAGAGCACATGGCCAAAATGAAGCGAAATAACAACAAAACCTTGACCATGAAGCGTATTACTGCGTCCCTTCTTGTTCTTTTCAACGCGCCCACATCAACAACAGCATCCTACACTCCGCCCATATCCAACTATGACCGCTGCCTTACCAAAACCGAAGCATCTACCATCACCACCGCACTTGCCAACGGAGAAACCGTCGACCTCTTCCCTTCCAAAGCTCAATCAGATCAAAGCTCGTATTGGGAAGTGGAATATTATGGGACTTACAAGATATTGCGGAATACGCAGCCTGGTGTCAACACCGCGTATTTGCTGTACCAGTGTGGGTTGGATGTACCTGTTGTTGAAGAAAACGTTGATGGGATATATCCTGTTCCCTTTGATGGAGGACTGGCAGTAACAGATACGACTCAAATACCTTTTATTGAAATCCTCAATCGTAGGTCTCAAATTGTGGCGTTTGCAGTACCAGAGGATCTGATCAGTTCTCCCTGTTTGAGTCAAGAAATAATCCCCGCAGGAAAGGAGGATGGAAGTATTACCTTCCTACCATTGTACAACGATACAGCATTGGAGTCATACATCAAAGAACATAATCAAACACTAGTTTTTGGAGGACCATGGGATGAAAACCTAACGATGGAAAACAAAATCATCATATCTTCGGCGGGCGAGTCCCCAGCATTGGCAGCAGAGCATGGAAGAGATGTCAATCAAGCTATATTCGAATGGTTAGAAGTGTATGGGGCACTATTTAACGAGGAGAACTTGGCGGGTGAAACGGTGGAGGAGACAAGAGCCAGGTACGATTGTCATGCTCAGAATGCGATGGTGGTTGCTGAGGAGAGAAGAAGGGAGATGTTACAAGAAGAGGGATCGAAATCACCACTCGTCCTTTGGGCATATCACATGCAAAACTTTAATGGCACTGATATTGGATGGGATGTGGGCGATTGTCCGAACTACTACTGTACCTATGCTTCTAATTGTATGGTGAATATTCTCAATTCTACTGAAGGGAGCGTTGATTACTATGGGTATACTTACATGAATGATGACGAGTTCTTGGAATTTGGGAAGGCGTGAGTTGATATTATTTGTATTTGGCCCTTGGCACATAGACATCATTGGAATTGCTTTTTTCTAACTGGATTTTAAATCGTGTATACTTAGTGCCGATGTATGGATCTATCCCTCCTCCAACTGGAATAGTCTTTTAGCGCAAAAAGCTGACTACCTCAGTCAGTTTAAGAGTGTACAAAACATAGAGGTATATGACTATCAGCTATCTGGCGAATCAGCCTGGTTTGAGCAGCGAATGGCTGAATATGGTAAAATAAGTTTAATCGATTTTTTATTTTTCCCCTCGCAGTGCCTAAAACCACTTTTTATTCCCATGTCTCTAGACAATGTCCTGCTTGACTTTTGTGAAATTACGAAAAGAGACATTGACCCAAATCATGGACGCAAGTGGTTTCGTAACGTCTATATTGAAGGAGTTGGGTCGTTGGGTACATGCTCTGATCCTGGTGAGTCATACATGCCACGGGCTACGGAATGCGTAAAGATTGAAGATGACTTGGGTGAAGCTGTTGGTGATTTTTCGTCTGGGTACATTGCTATGGGCGTTTCTTTCGTGGCATGGCTTCCTGTTTCTTTAGTTTTACTGGTGTGGTTTGGTGATCATTATGAACTGATAACATAATTATCTATGCATGTGGTCACACTGCACCTACATAGAAGGAAATTCTGTGTTTAATGATTATAAAGCCCGCCATCTCCTTGGTAAGATAATATAATGGATGAGATTAGGCCTAACTATCATCACTATCACTATCTCCACCAAAGCCAAACGATAAGTTGGTTCCTAAGTTGATTTCAATTCCGTCCAGCTTGGCAGTGAGTGCAGCTTTGCTACTTGCAGTCTCGGGTGCTTTACCCTTCGCTTTTGCAACCTTCAGCTTCATTTTCCTCCTGCCGTTATTGATTTGGTCTTGAACGGCCTCTTCCATTTGGTCGAACTCCTCTCTATTCTGCTCAATTGTACTTTTTACAAACTCATAAATTTCAGTAGCTTCATTGGCTAATGCACTACCTTTCCCGTTGAAATTGATGGCGTTTCTCTTCATCAAATCAAAATCGCGTAAAAACGAATTTGCTGCCAGATGATACGTGTACAGAGTAACCAAAAAAGATTTGAGAAAGTTAAGCGCCATACAAACACGATAAACGAATGCAGTGGTGCACCTGTTTTATAGTCATATTTGCGATTCTTCTCGCGGATGGTCTGGAGATCAATGGGCTCGTGGATAATTTCGTAGTATGAAGGGAGAGTATCTCGCGGCACTGGCTTATGGAATGCTACAGCATTTGGTCTAGATTCTACCGCAGCGCGAACAGACTCGAGGCGATCTGATAAAATAACATGGGGCATGCGGTCACGAGCTGCACCTCTTTCTTTTCGATTGGATGTCCCTTTTGTTCGATGGTGGGTCCTGTATAGTTCAGACTCTTCTTGCAACTTTAAGCGCTTCTTTTTCCTTTGTTCTTGCGCCTCTACACGAGAATGCTTCGCTAAACTTGACAATTTGCTCTGGGCTGCTTTTTTTGGAAAATGCCCGCGGGCCTTGGCCAGCTTGATCGTTTCCTTCTTGACCCTTATGCCAAATTTCCTGGTTCTGCTTGGATTGTCTTCGTCTTCAAAGAAGGCATGCCCAACACAGGTTTCATCCCCACTGGCTGCATCATCATAGTTATATGCAAAATCATCGTTGTGATCTTTTTCTTTAGTTTTGCTTTTTTTTGTTTCGGAGTCGGATCGAATCTTTGCCATGACTTCTTCCACCTTGTCTTTTTGAACGATGAATTCAAATGTTACAGTTTGACTTCCGTCTAAATGAGTCTTATTGATAAAACATGAAGGAATAAGGTATGTAAACTTGAGCATGAAAAAGTGAGAAAGTAATATATCGTGGCGTTTACCTTGATCACTTTGCGACGAACCACCTTTTGATATTTCTTTGTCTTGTCTGGGCGATTTGCGTTGACTTTTTGTTCCAGTCCATCCTGCATGGCACGTTCTTCTTCTCTCTGCCGTTGTAGCGCTGCCAGCTCACGAGCCTCTTTACTGAGTTCTTGGGTATCAAGGCCACCACCTATAGCTCTCATTGACGAATCGCCAAGCTGCGTCGCAACAAGCCGATTGGCCTCACCAGTACTAGTCATCTCCATTTCCATCATGGCAGCAAACTCATCGTCATCATTATCTGAATCCTCGCTGTCGTTAGATTTCCCTTTTCCACCATCACTCTCGGTATCAACTTCGCTTGCCTCTTTCGCCGACCCCATACCAAGGTCAGATCGAGAAGAAACATCAACTGCATCGCAACTTAGCGCTGCAACCTGTCTTCTCCAAATCTCTTGTACACGTTTTCTGGTGGGTTTACAGGGTGAGTTAAGATTCCAGAGACGGTGAATTCAGAAAAGGAAAAAGTCTTACTTATAATTCTCGCGCTGGTCGCTGAGTCTGAGCTTTTCTCCTCGAGCAAAGCGTTCCATCTCGTCGCCCATGCCATCGCTTGCAGCTTTCGTTGACAAATCCCGAATAACGTGGACACTGCATTCGAACCAACCATAGAGATGATTAAATGGGAATAGAATAGAAAAAACACTGAGGAAACAACATAATTTTAAACACACCGATCCCAGCGTTTCAGTACCGCAATTTGTTTGTCTTTCATGCCATAAGATCGAAGAAGGCTGGCCATCTGCTTCATTGTCAGTTTGCGCAAATCATTTTCTGTGCCGGTGATCTTTTTGATCTGAGCATTCAAGGCGCCATCATTGTTAGAGATCAACGCTTTGTTCGGTTTCCTTTCGTCCTCTCGTAGAAAATTGAACGCCTCTCCAACTCCACTAGGGTCTCCAATGCCAGTCAACTTCATCATGGCAGAACCTTGGGCTCGTTTGTGGACATCAATAAACTCTCCACTAATGTTCCAGGGAGAAAGTTGAAGTTCTTGATAAAGGAATCTAACAAAAAGACAGAAAGTCGCAACATATTTACAACAGTGATATCAAAGACAGAATTCTTTTCAAGGGATCCCCGCGAACTCACTTCGCGATCTCTTGGCGCTTCTTAACGTCTTTGTATTGAAGATCTAACTTGACAAATGCCTTCTCAAAATAAGGAAGCAGCGGTGATTTCTGACGTTTTTTTATGTCCAAAACCTTCTTCAACTTCATTTTTCTCTCAAGAGCAGCCTGCACTGCGCCGTTCAAATAAATCATTACCATTGCCACATTTGCAAGGTTGTTTGTCCCAAAGTGCAAGTCCTTCAACCCAAGATCTCTCAGTCGTTGCATGGCTGCTAGTTCGGATTCATACGCAGCAATCCCTTCAGGAGATACTTTTCTACCCAATGCTATCGACAACAGAAACCGTAAAGTTGAATATCATGTAAGCGCATCATTTGAAAAGAGAATACTGTAAGAAATAAATGAATTACCTTCCACTCCTGGAAAGTCGTCCTCGCCTATCTTTTTTAGCCTCCAGATACCTGCATGATACCGACATCAGAGATGAACTGAATCGCACAAGTGTTGAGTATGAAGACACATAAAATATAGGCTCATACCCTCGTTAGTTCTGTCAAAGTTAGCAACTTGTTTGAGGCGAATTCGCAATTGAGTTGCTGGGATTTTGGAGTGTGCAAAGAGTTTCTCCCTGATCCACTCAAAAGTCGCACCCATCTCATTGGTTGCCTCCATTCGTTCTACCAATGTGGGAAGGGTCAGAGCACAGATTGAAAACCGAGCGAATTAAGGTTTAAAAGTTGACGGTTGCTCACCGATGTTCTTCGCGCATTGATAACCAATAAATGCATTGACAAACTTCTTTTCTTCATTGGTGTTCGGAGCGAATACTTTGACGCTTGAGTGTGTTTAGACAATGGTCAACGGCATTAGATTGCAATATTTGCACCAATTTATTGAAAATTGCCTTCACGCACACAGTTGACACTCACCGCGGTTCAGTTTGGCCCACGCAAAATATATTGGGTGGGAATGGACGCAATACAACTCGTAGTTCATCGTTAGAAGTGGCAGTCGTTGTGGTTCCAGTGGCGGTTTGCAGTTGACCCAGAATCATTAAGAAGTCGGTCGGCTCTGAGTCATGCCTAAAAATTGACGCGGCGAATAAGTTTGATATCAGTCCAGCCTGAGTCTTGCCTTCCTCCACTTCGCCGATGAATGGACCATGCACTTTCGGATGGAGAATCTCGGTCACACCTTCAGGTAACACATCGATTGTCACCTCCTTGGCCTTCTTTGCCTCCAGTGCAGCTGCTTCCTTGCTCTGCTTCTTCTTAGTCAATCCAATGATTCCAATTAGATCTGCGGCGCTTTTAAGAGTGTATTGGTTGGGCCCAATAAGTCGAGGCGGTCGCTCAATCCTACCTGATGGTCCCGCTGGACCGGCTCCTTTTTCCACAGCTGCTCTATCTCCGTGACGTTTGCGAAGAGGTCTGTCTCCACCTCCAGCCGATATGGGACATCTAGACCGATCTCCACGATAGTAGTTGACGATGCGGCAGGTCATACCTTTGGTCATAAACAATGGAGGTCGCTCCTCGCTATACTCCATGATTACGAGGTCTCCTAATGAAGGAGTCAAGTCGGCCTAACAGAAAATAGCAAGAGATAGAGTGTAGTTCAGTTGAGATATTACATGAAATGATCTACATTGGACACAACTGGAGTTGAACACACACCTCATTTCTAATTTTTGTTTGAGCCTTCGACCCCGCGGACATCATGGCGTGGTAGGAACCAATCATGGTCGATCCATCAGCAGCAGTACTAACTCCCCTAGACTCCTTTTTATTTTGGGCTACGACCGTTTGAAATTGCCACGGACGCGATGGGCTCACGACATGAAGTGGAAGACGAGGGCGGTGGAATTGACGATACTCGCTCAAGGTTAATTCCGGCTTCACTAATGCGTGACTATAAACGAACTCCAACTGCTCCACATACTCCGCGTCATGAGCAGAACTACTGCCCATAGCATGCCTATTTGGCCTTCCAGTCCTGAGAAGAGAGACGATCAAGACGGTGTGTAAATGTAACTCAACCTGCTAAACTCAGAAAGAAGATTCCACTAACGTCGTAAACTCACCTCTCCGCCCCCCCTGGTCCCATCAACGAACTCGTAATCCTCCTCCCCGTACCTGTTAAAGACAATGAAGACATGACCTCGGTCACTCGATTTTGCTTATCCTTTGCCATTTGTTCTCGTTTCCGTTGTCTCATTTCCTTGTATCGCTCGAGCGCCTCATTCGCCCCAGGGATGTTGGATTGTGCTAGTTCGGCAGTAGACGTGATCTCTGAGGACAGTTCACGATCGTAACGCTGTTGGTAGGAGGGGTGAGATTCGAACGGGAGAGGCCGCGAAGAGGGAAGTGGAGCCAAAAGAGATGCCATGGACTTGCCTGCCATTGAAGATTGCAGGATGAGAGGGACGTTGGGAGGTTCGTAGTTATCATCGTCGGATTCGGAGCAAGCGCCTTCCCAGTCAACTGTGGCGCATAGGTCAAGGGCTTCAAGACGTGGATTGCGGGGTTCGAAGAGAATTTCAATAGGGTCCCTGTAAAGTTGATTATGTGATGTCCTTCTAAGTCGTTTGGAGGGTCCCCCCTCTATTTTCGCGGGTTGAAAGTCTGGAGTACAGTCTGCAGTATCAGCATTGTAAGGTTCCATTTCTTCTGTTTTGCAGTTTTCCTCGTTCTTCCTTTCGTCATCACTATCTATGCCCCCCTCCCAGTCGATGCCTTCCTCCCAATCGTCCAAATTCACCCCCTGCATTTCCGGTGATATATGATCGTCTTGCCATATCCTCAGTTTCGTCAATTTCATCAAGGTTTGATGGTCGTCTCCGTCGGTGATGTCGGCTGTGGACGACAGAAGGTGGGAGAGCAGTTTGTGTCCTTTTGTTTGAAGAGTATCTTGGTCGTCATCGTCATCTTCTTCCAGCGATGAGAGATCGCTGCTTTTCGTTGGCTGGGGTTCTTTCTTATCTTTGGATCCCAATGGAGCACTACTCGCAGCTTCAGTTGTAGAAGCATTAGCACCCCCAACAGCGGCAGCGGCTGCTGCTGCAGCAGCAGCCTTCTTTTTTTCCTTGTGCTTTCTCTTCATCCTTTCGTCCTTTTCCTCTTCATCCAATCCAAAATTTCTTCGTATGGACTCATACCCCGCAGTTCGCTGAACCAACGCCCTTGTTAGGGTTTGTGCAATGGAGGTTTCTGCTGAGAGTTTGTGGTTGATCTTATTATCGGCAGTGTATAAATTCTGTGCGGGAGACTCAGACGCGGTGGAATCAGAAGTGGAGGATGCGTCATCGTGGTGAGAAGGGCTTTGGGTCCTCTTGTATTCACTATTGTGAACAATCAAAAGGGTTGGTTGTTCATGCGTCTTCTTGGACGATTTTTCCTCGATGTCCACCTCCATCGATTCCCCAGTGAAGTCTTCTGCTTCGGTGTCGTCATTCGGGAAATTATCCTCAGTCTCGTCGCAATAAACAACGTCGTAATCGTCTCGGTGGACTAATTCTAATCCTCCCGAATCGTTCACTCGATAAACCTCAATGTTTCCAACATCGCCACCCACTTCGTCAGCAACATCACGAGACGAGTCGATCCTGTGAGAATTTTTTGTATCGTCTCCCTTTCTAACTTTCGCCTCCCCTCTGTCAGAATCCACACGAAGCGCTTCCCTCGGTATACATTGAGCATAGCGCGAGGGACGCGGCGTCGTAGTTGTGAAAACGTCACCATCAACAGTGTTGTCGCCTTCGCCTTTGGTAGCGCTCGAAAAGAGGAGGGTATGGAACCGAGGGTCCATGATTGAGCTGTTTTATTTCTTGGTTGTTGGGCAGTGTTTTACTGTCGGTCGATCGTTGGTTGGTTTTGTTTGCATGGAGAGGCAGGGAGGATGGAGGAATGTGTGAGGGGATTTTTTGTGCGGATGCTTGGGTAGGTGATACCGAGATACAAAATACGCGTAGTTCAAATATCTCTAGATAGATCAAAAGTGAAGAGTAAAACAAATAATTAGCAGCCTTGCAGCACTAAACTAACTTGATTGCAGTGACTTCCAGTAAATTGAAATTAGGCCCAGTCAATGGTTTGACACAGGGAATGGTAATTTCATTGATGTTGTTAGTGTACAATTGGTGAGGGTATGGGGTGCAATTTACCACAGCATTGTCGGATCTGTACTGCTGCTATCACGGCAATCCTCTTTAGGGGGAATTGCAGCAACCTCATCCACATCAGCTGCAACCCTGACAATCCCAAACAAGTTGACACACATGATAAAATTCCTAACTTTGAGCATTTCTAAAGAAAATAAAAATTTCTTCCCAATCTAAGCCGCAAAAATATTTTTCAAGATTTTCATCCAAATACCTTCCTATCAATACAAAATAACTAAACTTGTGATCTGAACCTCATCCCTAATGGTCTTTTTATATCATGATTTGCAAATAACAAAAGCTTTTCCATCATGTGATCCCAACAGTAAATCAAGGATGTGGTGGGGGATGTGATGGTGTGTGGCTGGAACAATATTGGCCTAGTCTGAACCTTTCCTATCATTAATATTGTTCTCATTTTAATAGATCTGTACAAATTGTCACAAATTGTCATGATAACTACTTACTTATGTTGAATTTTCCATGTCTTTTTCTCTAGAAAATGACAATGATATCATAGAAGATCAGAGAAATACTCCACTATTTTTACAAATAAAAAATGATCACTATGTTCATGATATCTTCATGTGTGTATCACTTTCTCTGTACTTAAACATAAAAAATTAGTTTTGATCAGATATAGAGAAAGTTCAATCCATGTTAGATATTCAGCCATCATCTATTAGATTGGCATTGTTGTGTTCGTGACTACTTATTGATATTCATGGTAAAATGTAATCAGATAAAATTCTCAAGATTTTAAGCACCCATGATTGACAAAGTTGTTGTGAGGAGGGCTTAGAGTGCTATCTTTGGCTGTTGATCTTATCTGTTTGATTGTTGAGGACAACACACAAACGGAGTTGCCTGTAAAGGATCACTACCAGATTGTGTTCCATGGAAATGGCATACAGAGAGCAAATGAAAACTAAATGTTGTGCAAAATTGCGTTTGCATAACACCATTCAAGTGATGCATAGATAATTTCTCATAGTGAATATGTTTATTTAAAAGTGGAGATCTTTCAATAAAGTACACACATCAGACATTATCTGGTACATTCAAAGCATTTGCATCATTGATTATTATTAGCCATGGTATCTCTACATATGAACAATCTTTTGAGCAAAAACAAATCTTCTCTGCAATACTACATGTATCTCATCATATCTTTTGAGTAACACAGAAAATTCCATGGACCCAAATTTCAAACATATGTCATTATGCACTTCAAATGAGACTTGTGAGATTTTCATCCACATTGTTAGTATTTTTTTCAAAATGAGGCGAAAAATATTCTGTGACTTCTGAAGCCATTTTAAAATTTTTGACTGTCAGCACATGGCCGACCCCCTCTTCAGCAGCACTACAATTTTTGATCATTCACAAGAAGAATATTCTAACCAAAGCAAAATAGAAATGATCTGAGAAAGATCTTTTGGTTGATATGTGATGGTAATCATTCTTGTGCCATGAAACATGATGGAGTTTTCTCTGTTGGACAAGTTCTAACAGAACAATGCAGTCACTTTTGTATTGATATACATTCTATTTTTGAATTTTTTCAGTTTAATCAATTTACTTTAATATTAATTTTACCTGGAATAATTAGGTTATTCAAGCATTTGCATTGCTATTATTTGTCGATCTATACATTCATTAATATTATAGATAACAAATCAATTCACAGCCTGGCATTTTATCCCGCCATAAAAGAACCTTGCACAATTGTAAAATGAAGGTCAGGGAATTAGGATGAATTGTAAAATTTAAGCATTCATCCATCATTAGACCATTGCCAACACCTGGGCTTTAGGGGGAACTCAAACTATTCAGCCAGTTAAATAGCCTGAAGATAGATTAAGTTAGCTTGTAATAGCATCCCATTTGTTTCACTGCTAACATTTTATTCATAAGATTGTTCATAACGATGCTGCTGT
>JALLPD010002173.1:0-10630 GCA_036940065.1 Cyclotella cf. meneghiniana
GCTGGCATGTGCCTGGTATCTACAATATACCAGACATATACTCCCGTTTACCGATCGTAGTGCAATTTACTACTTTCCTGTTGGTTTGGCAGGTGATATCATTTACTGTAGTACCTCTCTAGAAGAGGATCAGCATGACTTTGAAATTCATTGAAGCCAAACTTTCTTTAATTTAAAGTGGGAATACGTATTAAAAAGATATACAAGCCATTTGGATCTAACAGGTGAGAACTAACAGAAAGCTGCATCCAAAATAGATGGGTTATGTGATTCTCACACTTTCTGGCTTTACCCAAGGAATGGTAGCCAGCAGTTTGTCATTCGACTTTTGAATGAAGCAAAATTTACCTAACTTTTGCTTTTGCTTTTGCTTTTTTGTTTTTATATTTTGCAATCCTTAGTTAGCATTTTGTCCCCAGCTTTTTGGCTTCATATATAGATACATGCGCATCTACATTTTTTGTGTTTTCCATTGAATCAAATGTATTTTTGATTGCCACTCCTACTTTTCATGTCTTGTATATATTCTGCCACTACTTTGATGTACATTCTCTGTTTGTATGCATATTAATATTAGGCTGCAAATCTAAAACTATGATGCTGAATTTGGCACAGCTCACTCTACAGTTTTGTAATCTTGCTCTGGAGCCATGAAGTAGCTTTGTAATAACACACAGTTATGAAGTGTAACATAGCAGTGAAAACATCATAATCTTAGCTTTTTAATGATAAACATAGGTCCTGCTTTCTCAAGTCACCAGAAGTTATAGGACGGGTTAATTCAAATTGGTGTATAGCTTTATGCAACATTGCAAAAGTTCAGTCTTATGGGTTTTTGGTTTAACAGCCTAATATGTCTGATTGTACATTGTCTTTTCTGATACCTCACATATATTCTCCTTACTCCTACTTTTCCTTCTCACCTTTATTCTCTATTGCCACTCCAAACTTTTCCAGTGATAATCAGGCAAAATGATGAAGTTCCATCTTTGAACCATTTTGTAGTTCACTCATATACTCCTGTTGTCACATCACATTGTCACAACATACATTCTTAATTTTCCCAGAGAAGTTGAATTATCTATTTTCTGTTGTCATTTGTTGGCATATTTACTCTCTGTACGTTTTTCAATTATTATGTTTTCCTCTTTTTGTCGTCACTAATATTCTCTGTGGTTTCACATCTGTCGACAAGTAAATTCTCCATCATTTCTCATATTTTTGAATGAAGACACATATTTCAGTCATTACCTGCAATTTTCCACCACTTGTCCTGATAAAATTAGCTTCAACAGTGACATCTTAAGCCTATCTCTTTTATCTGTCTAGCATACTCATTTCTTGCTGAAAGCTTTTACTTGTTTGGAATACATACTGCACATTCAGACTTGCAGTACATTCTCTTTAGATTTGTCCTTCATAATCACAAAGTAAACTTGCATTGGCACACCTTCAGTCTAACAGTACATTCTCCATTTGTTTTCTCTAAATCTCATCACACTTTTCAATGGGACTTCACCTTACTGTCAACATTGTGATTTCTTCATTCATACTTCTCCTTTTGGTGGGAAACTATTAAGTAGTAACTTGTAGGTAAATGGGTTACACTTGTTGTGGTTGAGTAGTTTGAGCTTATTGTTTACTGATTATGATGAACACATGAGGATGGAAGGGAACACAATCCCTTTCATCCCAAAGGAACTCAAATGGACTTGTGTAGGTTTTACATGATCCTGGCATGTTTATATGCTTCTTGCATGAGGTGTGTTCTCTTGTGGTAACAAAGATCCAAAGATATGGATCTTTGTCTTTGAATCACTTGTGAATTCAGGATGATTCCTTACTTGGGCATTTTTATTTGTTACCTAGGGATACTAAATGTGGTAGATGCATGGCCTATGTCACTTGCCACCACAAATGGAGGAGGATTGGGGTGGCAACATGGAATAAAACCTTCATGAGGTAAAAAATTATCTATCACATTTATGTGACAAGTGTAATGACCTGAAAAGTCTGTCACTGCATACTGAAGCAAAAGTGCTTATAAAGGAGAAAGAGATAACAAAAAATAAATGACTGTTTAAGTCTGCATGTTAAAAATGGTGTGACTTTCCTGACATTAAATCACTTTGATTTGTTCTATGGTCAACTCCGGTTGTCCCATTTCTGATGTCATAGTCCAAGGATCACTTACACACCAACTTCCTGATTTGCAGAAGATATCAGCTTTTCTAAGAAGTACTTTTCCACTAACTATTTGATACAGCTCCTGGCAGGATCAATTTCTCTGCTTTGTGTTGAGGTCAGTTTGGTGCTGCCTATGTTCTCCAATTTTATTCCAGTCAACAAGGAAGGGGATGTCAAACAACATGTCCTGACCAAATACTGCTTCGCCTGGAGAGGCTTTTAGTACTGTATGGAAAGTTGAGTGAACGGCCCATTTGGCATTTGTTAGGAACACATTGGTGTCACTGGAAACTACTGTGTTGGCCACATCTAGTTTGG
Source organism: Cyclotella cf. meneghiniana (assembly GCA_036940065.1). NCBI lineage: Eukaryota > Bacillariophyta > Thalassiosirophyceae > Thalassiosirales > Thalassiosiraceae > Cyclotella > Cyclotella cf. meneghiniana. Next base: position 2,506 of record JALLPD010002173.1, read on the forward strand.
TAGTGCATAGTATAGCTGTAATTACTTGATGCCCCTGCTCCAGTATAGCATTTGCTTTTGGGTTCTTAATGATGGTGGGCTTACGCTTGATCCCATAAGACTCACATAATGGGCTTCAAAGTTACATTTGAATTCACTTCCATTGTCATAAATAATGTATTGACAATGCAGATAAAAGCTAAATCAGATCTTATTCACAAACTTACTAACTTGCAAATGGTATATCTCAAACTCCTTCGAGTAATCAGGATAGGCCAATACTACCTCTTTAGCAATTGTAGCTTTTACATTGTCAAACACTGTTTGATGTACCTCATCCCAATAACTAGGATGTCTTTTCATTTTCTTGGTTCATTTTCTTGGGTTTGGTGACTTTGGTATTGCCACACTCTCCTAGCAATGAGGTGAGTGGGGCAAGCATTTCAATATGGCTTGTCCAAAGATCTCTATGGTACTGGACCATGCCCGAGGAACTTATGGAGGTCTTTGGTTTTCATGGTGTTGTTGCCGGGATTGCCTGCACTTTGTTTTGTTTGGGCTTTATGCCAGTTCTAGTTAGGATATACCCTATGTATTCCATTTCAATAGCACAGAATTTTAATTTTTGGGCATTGACCTGCAAGCATGCATCTTGCAACTTGTTTATTACAAACCTTAAATGTTATAGGTCATCCAGGCTTGCCTTGGTGATGCACAACAAATCATCTGGATAAGTTCTAACAAACTTTAAGGCTATCATTAGGTGGGACATCATTGCTTGACAAGTATTGGGAGAACCTGCAATTTCCATCAATAACCTGAAGTAAGCATACTTCCCTAAGGAAAAATGATGGTGCAGTTTTTGGGTCATCAGGATCCAATCAAATAGTGTAATTATCTATATTCAAATCATGGACTGATGCAAAAGTGAAACCTTCTAACTCTTGCAAAATTGTACTGATTTGGGGTAATGGAAATGGTTTCCTACTTGTTGCTTATTTACCTTTGTAAAATTAGTTGTAAAGCATATATTTTTATCCTTTTTGGTATTTTAAATGTGAGTGATGTCCATTTTGATGCAGGCTGAAACTCTAACATTCCCAGTTCACAGAGCCTGTTCAAACCTTTCATTGTGAATGTTTATGTATTATTGATACTGTGAACTGACTGCCATGGTATGGTTTAACATCTTCCTTTAGTTCAAAAGAGACAGGCTCAGTATTCCAATCACCTAGTGTTCCATCAAAAAGCTCTTTGTATTCTGTGAGCAATTCCTGTACCTTATTTTGATCTTGGAAACCTAGTGAGTACGATTGGTGCTAACAGTTTACTGGAAGTTGCTTTTTCATAGTTAGCATTGATCTTGTGTACGTCAAGTATTGGAAATAATTTTATTATTTGATTTTGAACTATTCTGATTTTCAACTGGTTTTGAAATAATTCTTTTATTGAAACTTGTATTTATTTTTGACTTTATCAAATCAGTTTTCTCTTTTCCCTTTTGAGAGGGAGTATCAGGACTTATTAAAGGCCAGCAAGCTTTCTTGTTTAATCTAGATCTCTCTCAGTGTGTACTCAGTTCATCACAGTGCATTGAACTGGAGTTATCTCTGTCATTCCAGTAATTGAACAGTCTTTTCTTTGACTATTGTTGTAATTTCTATCACAAATTATCAAGGTTTTCAATCTCAACAGAAAGCTTATCATTAGCATTCTAGAAATATATATGTTTTCCAGGCCTAAGCAAAGTCTTCCAAGAAGCATTACATTTTTTAGGGTGGTACTTCTTTTTCTAGGACATGATCCATTTCTAGGAGTTGTGTGCTCCATCCATTCTCAAGACATGGTTTGTGGTGGTTTGCACCTTTGTGGGATCTCTTATGAGAGTTGCATCTGTTTCTCTCTCTAAGATCATCATTTGCATTTGGACGAGAAGGAATATGCCTACTTGAACTGTGAGACAGCACAGGAGTCCCATGTAATTTCTGACATTAAAGGCTTTGTGGGATTGTAACTGTGTAAAACCTCTAAGCAATTTTGCGTGCAGACTTTTTGCATCTTATTAAAGACATTACTAGGGATGTTGCAGTATTTTGGTTCTTATTAGGGAATAAATGCCCTTTTGAAAACTGCACACACTTCTAGGGGTCATGCAAAGTCCGTTGAGGTTGGAATTTCTTGGGGAAATGTGTACTTGTTAAAGTATACTTGTTATTGGCCCATTTTTTGAGGTATAAATCTAGTATAGGAGTTCAACCTAGATTCATACTAGAACAAAATTGTGCATGCTATGTATGCAATGTGTCTTTAGTAGGCCATTGAAAGGCTACAACTACATTTAAGTCTATCCACACTACAAGGCTTAAGTTGAAAAAGGACAGCTTATAAGTGCCTCACCTAGGAGGGTTTTTTGAGTACCGTTTGCAATCATGTATTTTTGCACAAATTGAATCTATAACATCACAATGCAAGTCTCTTGTCTTTTTGCTTCTGATTTTTGCTGTTAGTGACCAGAGTATATCTGTGTTCTCAGGACAACTTGTGTCTCTGACATCACAGTTTTTCCAAGCCTATGTGTAATCATGATGTACATCACTCACTAGTTTCTTAGGCTTTTGCAGAAGTGCACTTCAAACAAACTTCGCACACTATCATATGTAGCGGATGATCTCTGCACATAAATATGGAGTCTCATCAAGATTTGGAGTCTGGGGAATGATGAAGGAGTCATGAAAAGGACACACACTCTTGGCAAAGTGATTCCGTAACACGGTTTATTGATTGATAGTGACCTAAGCCATTTTGGTAAAAAAATATTAAACAGCAAATTGTAGTAAATGGGTAACATTTGTTGTGGTTGACTAATTGTGATCTTATTGTTAATTGACTATAATGAACACATAAGAATGGAAGGACAATTCATCCCTTTCATCCCAAAAAGAAACATATGGATTTTGTATAGGTCTTACACCATCCTGGAATGTTTGTATGCTTCTCATGAGAGGTGTTCTCTTGTGGTAACAAAGATCCAAAGATATGGATCTTTATCCTTCTGAGGATAACGTCTCACTTAGGAGTTTAAGATGATTCCTTACTTGGGCAGTTATATTTGGTCCCCACGGTTACTAAATAAGGCAGATTCTTGGCCTATGTCACATATCAGACTGATAGTACATTCTCTGTTCTGTTATCTTTGATACTCGCTGTACATTCTGACCTAAGCCTTAAAAGTAGTCAAAACTAGAAGCCTAAAAAGTAGTTGATGTTGTGCTACTTGTGGCTGATGAATTTTCATTAGTTAATTTAATTGTAAAAATGAAAGGAAAACCATGATGAAGCAAATGTGCTTCATTGTGGAAAAATGAAGCTGTGTAGGATTCTACACAGTTTTGGTATGTTCACAAAATTGACTTAGTGGGCTTCTCTGTAGGTTTCTACCTGACTTGGTATGAAACCTCAGGAAGCCTAACTTTTGACAGAGAAGCTTTCCTGCTCTGATCTTGCTTCATAGAAAAGGTTCCTTAAGTGTAGTTTCTCTGTCATAATTGTTTCTGTGAAACATTTCATTTGTCACAATTATTTCTGTGAAACATACTTGCTAAGCATGTAATTTAAATATGTTGTTTCTGATAAACCAACATATAATGATTTTTTCATACATCCTTTGTTCAAGACAAGGTGCAGGGGTTGCTGATGGGGTGTACCTAAATAAGGTGTATAATTGGCCTATGTCACATTTCTAGCAGGTACATCCTGTATACTCACATCACAATAAACTCTCCATTGATTCTCTTCCATTCTCAGAGTATCTTGATCTTCACAGCCCATTTATTGCAATGAACCCCCCAGTTGCAGGATGAGCTCATCACTAGTTAAATGAACTCACTAGATTGGTCACAGCCTTTTAAAATCAAACAGACACAACATGAAAATTTTGAGGAAATCATCTTCAAGGTACATTCAAAGAGAGTTCTAGAGATGATTGACAAAAAATCATTACAGATTTGAATCAATTGGTAACATCAAAAAGAATTTTACTTTTAGTCTGAACTTAATGATATTGCAACAGATGTGAGTTTTTCAAACAAAAATCAGAAGTCAAAGTGAAAAAATAAAAACGGGAATACAGGACAACAGGAATTATAATTTGTAAAACCAGGCATAAAAGAACATCTGGTGATACTAGTGCCAGTGCTAGTGCTAACCAAGTAACTACATTATTTTTCAAGTATTCCATTTGACCAATATCTGTCTTAGGACATATACATCCTGATTCTTCCAGAATCAATGCAGACTTTATGTTACCACATCACCAGAGAAACATAATGATGATGATGTAGGTGAAGCCCCATACAACCCATGGTCAGAACAATGAATGTAGACATGGATCTTTCCAGTCATAGGTGATAATGTATGGATCTGAAACAATTTTCAATAGAGTATCTAGATGAAGTCTTGAAGCATTCCACTTGACCAATGTCTATGTAAGTATGTTCCTGTTTCTTTCAGTTGCAATGTAGAGCTTACCACATCACTGGAGAACCATAGTGGATAGTGGTGATGAAATGTATATGCACCACTCTCATTTGCAATGGGTGGCAACAGAGAACTATTACTACCCAATGTCATACCAGCAAACAAACTTGGTTACCATAAATAGAGATTTTAAACTTAAATGCATGAACACACTATGATGTAAGACCTATTCAATGAATACAAAGAATTTATGTTGTTACTATAATATAGGCGAGTATCACCAGAAGTCGATGAAATCAGTGACATCAGACTTTTCTTGTTGGCAGCAGAACACTCTGGACATTTTCTAAGAAAGTTTTGACTGTTCATGAGGAAAAATTCATCATAAAACTTGATTTCATTTTCAGTGCACATCTTTGGGTACACAAATTGTTCCTTGTATTCACTATGGGACAACACCATATGCTTCAGGATTAGTTTCATGAAGTTACAGTGACATCTAGCATCAAATTTCACAAAATGAAGAAAATTGTACATAAATCAGAACTGTACACACCAACATCAGTGATAAAATTCCTACCATCAGCACCACATGACCATAGATGTAACATTGAAGCGGTCATGTATTATGCTTGACAAACCCTTCAAAAGCGGAGTTAATTGGATCAACAAGTTTTTTGTGATCATGAGGATTTTTGGTCTCCCTCACTTTAGGACAATATCTTTTTGATCTATGGGCGTTCTTCTTCCTGGAACCTTCAACCAGAGGAATATCACCTTCAGAATTTTCTGAATTGGGATAGTTTCTTGTTTTCTAGGTGGTGGTTTCAGAAGAAAACTTCTTTGATTGATCATGAATGAAAAGGCCATATTCATTATGGCCACAGAAACCAAGGAGTGGTTCTGGACACCAGTAGTCTATTTGGGGTAGTGCTTGGGACACATCAAAAAATTCTTTGAATCACAATTTCCTTTAGATATGGACTTTTTGGCCAGGTGCTGGACAGGGAGTCATCATTATGGTAATTGAAATGAACAGAATGTTACTGGGCATCAGCAGTCTTTTTGGGGGAGTGTTTGGAATACTTAACAGTATTTCTTAAAACACTTTTTGCATTTGCCTTTGAAGATTTAGGAATTGGGGCAGAATCTTCAATGGAAAAAAGAATATGTTTTGATGATTTGAAAAGTAAAAAATCTACCTAAATGTTAGTGAAAGGTCAGTGAAGAAGTTGGGAGAATATACATGCCTTCAAAGCAATAGACAATCTATGTTGCTTTGTTTTAATGGAGATTCTCGGTTGCTTTGAAGGAATGTGCATTCTCTATCAATGCAAAAAACATGAATTATCCAATGTTTTGGAGGAACTAGAGTAGAGATTGCTTTCAAGCAATGTAGATTTTATGGTTATGCATTACAATGAAAAGCATTCATTCCATCAAAGCAACAGAGAATATGCTCATTCAAAATGGCATATAATTTTTGTTACTTCATAGCAATGTAAAATCAATGTCATGACAGAGTGACAATGGAGACTATATGTGTCAATGCACCAACTAGAGGCAATTCACCTTTTCTCAGGGCCTTATTGGGACAATCTGTAGACAAATAATGAGACATCAAAATGAATCAATGTGGAGATAGAATTCTATAAAATAAAGTGGTGACTCACCAGTATCGGATTCTTTTGTTGAAGGGTATTCATGGAGGGGTTTGAAGGGGAATTCAGCTTTCTGTTTCTTGTGATTGAAGAACAGGAAGAAGAAGCATCAGGAAGAGAGGCTTTGGGATGAGCATCACCAGAGGAAGCATTGGAAGCAGAGGGAGGCAAACCAGGATGCAGCACTAGTCATAATGGATATTTTCCTGTTGTGGTAGATTGTATGATGAATAGATATAGTTCAAGTGCACTTTTACAGAGCAACTGGATAAGAAGGTGAGAGAAGTTACATTCAAATATATCGATTAGCTTGACATAGAGGAAGAACTTCTTACCCATGACTTATAGAACTAAAAATCTCATAGAATTGTAATTCACACAGAGTTTTCAGCTAATTTTAGTAGGAGAAATCAGTCATGGTTATGATCAAATCGGGGTCATCAATCAAGTGGTGAATATTTAAAATAAAGAAAGCAAGAGTGACTGACCAATTAATAACACTTTGAAAGTTTGACAGCTCTCAATCTTTTACATGATAAAGTGATCCTCAAAATATGGAAAAAGATCATTGGTAAATATAATTACTGAGCTGTCAAAGGTTCTGCCTGATTGATAACAGAAAAGTTAGACAATACATAACTGTTAATCTTTAAAATAACAAATGTAATTTTTATGATAGATACTGTTCATTTACACAGCTGAGGAGGTGAGGGATTTCAAATAACAATCATTACATGACAGTTATACAAAAATAGATTTGTATGCTAAGTACAAAAATCATTTTTCAAAGATTTGGAATCAGGCACTCTTTTCTTACACAATGCTCTTGCAAACTTATCTCATTCAAGGTTGACTTTGACTAAATTTGCACAATTATTTAAATGGTCAGCTATATTTTCAAAAGCAGTCATGTGCATGATTAGAATATGTAAAAATCTATGTAATTATTAAGGTTGACAGTTGTTGATAGAGCACCCTTAACAATTTTTATTTGCAAATATTCCACTTGTTTGCTGATACTGTTGTGACTGATGAAAAGTGCCAAACCAGAATCCCTACTTTCAATTTGTATCTAGGAGAGCATTCTTAACAATTTTGTTCACAAATAACTCTAACCACCAAACCCTAATCCCAACCTTCAGTTTGCATTGCCTAGAATTTAAGAGCACCAGCCGGCATCGCCCAAAACCACTAAATGGCAAAGAATCCCCAATGCTGCCTGTGCACAGGCAATTGCCATCATGGCACCAAGAGGAATAAGACCCAACACTATTGTTACCTGCACCTAACTCTTTGCAAGTTGGTTTATTTTGTTTTCCTACCCTGAGTCTGACACAAAGTGAAATAGTACTTATTGCAATGTGCTCCCCCCACACTTGCTGACCAAGAATATTTAGTTTCCAGTGTAGAACAATTCTTCCCTCCCCAAAACAGCACAATTATTTGGAACAAGTCTCAATTGGAATCATGTGGAAAATAATTATGTGAACAAGACTTTTTGAGGATGCTCCGATTGATCAAACTCTAATTGATTGGTCAGAACCTTTAACAGTTTGGTAATCATATTTTCTAGTTATCATTTTGTGTTATTTTAAAAATTCACTTTGTCCTTTTCAAGGTTGAAAGTTTTTGAGCTCTCAAACTGTTATTGATTGGACAGTACCTCCTGGATGCATTACTATGATAATTAAAAAATTACGACATGCTTAGTGAGAAACTTGCATTTTCCCTCCAGTCTTTGTTAAATGATTGGGCTGATTGAAATCACAATTGAATAATTCTTTAATATGAGATGGAGAATGAAGATTTTTGTAAATAGAGTAAAAATAATAATAAAAAATATTAGGAAAGGCATTTCTCTGAAGATGCATTGCTCAGACATTCATCAAATTTAAATCAAGCAGACATAAAGACTCCAACTCACATCAACCCATAGCTACTCAAAGCAACTCAAAGCAACTCACAGCAACTCACAGCAACTCACAGCAACTCACAGCAACTCACAGCAA
>JALLPD010002174.1:0-10624 GCA_036940065.1 Cyclotella cf. meneghiniana
GAAAACAATGTTCATCAGGAATTTATTTGGCAAGATTATGAAGAGAAGTCAGTTGAGACTACCATAGTAGTGTAGGTATTGTACCCTTGAGCTGTATGGTAGGTACAAGATGCTTCATCAATTTTGTGAGATTAGGATTTGACTCAAGCGGCATTCTTAGAGATCGTGGAATTTCTGCAAAAATCTTTCTTTATGAATGTCAGGAGAACCATAGGATTTCATTCATGGTGTTCTCTTGTGTTGATGATTGACCCCATATTGATTCTGTCCCAGTATTGATACTGGACTGCCCAGTATCAATACTGGGTAGCGGGATCTCTGAATTATGACCTCGTTCTGAAACATTCCCCCAGTTTTAATATGGGGACTCCAAAATAACACCAGACACATGACATGTGACCCAATATCAATATAGGATGTCCAGTATCAATATTGGGACAATTTTGAGACCCCAATAGGTCCCATATGGTAAATGACCTAGTTTTGATACTGGCAATCCCTTATTGATACTGGGACATGAAATTGACTGTCCAGTATAAGTATTGGTTATATACAGTATTGATCTGGACATTGATCATTGACACTGTGCCCCCATAATCAAAACTCTGGTGACATTGCCAAAAAATGAGTACACAGCCTACTGATTAATGGATTTTGAATCTGGAAGTCTCCATATTGAAACAGGGGGCATTTTTTGGTACTGGGTCTCAATTTGGAGATTGTGCTGCCCATTATTGATGCTGGGCAGTCCAGAATCAATACAGGGACAGTATCAATATGGGTTCCAACATACAACATGATCATATATCAAGATTTTTAAAAAAGTAAATTGTATGGGAGCTGATAATCAAGCTGTTTATAAAAAATTGTTGTACTTGAAGCCACTTAAGCCTACGGCATAATCACACAAAAAATTGTAAAATATATTACTCCTTGCAATATATGCACAGTTATTTTTACTTACTTTCTTATTTTGAGGCCAATCTACATTGCTGACTGGTGACCTTCCTCTAATATATTACAGTTCACATCATCATGTTCACTCATTTATCTATTATGAATCTGTACAATTTGCATGGGATTGACATCTATATCACCTCTTTGTGCTTCATATTTTTAGCACATACCTATTGGGCATCTGAGGTCTGACCACCTTTGAGTGAGAATTGAATGCAGTTGAACACCCCTTGAATACTAATTGAGTACACATGAACAGGGTGAACAACACCCCCTGAAGGCATTTGAGTGTGCGTGAATGCCTGTGAGTGAGTGTGAACATCACCTGAATGCAATTTAGTTCATGTGAACACCTTTGAGTGAGTGTGAACAACCCCTGAATGCAATTGAGTGCTTGCAAATGCTTTTGGGTGAGTGTGAACACCCCCTGAACATGATTCAGTGTGCATGAATGCCTTCAAATGAGGATTGAGTGCTTTAGCAATCCATGAGAAGGACTTTTGACACTTATTTTTGACTGCTATTTTCTATTAGTTATCTCTGCTGTTGTCTACTATCAGTATGCTTCCACATGGACTAAACATGCAACTTTATCATGAGATTTATGACTGCTATGTATCTTGGTATTGTATTGTACAAGTCCATTTTTGGACAACCAAGACCTCAAAAAAGTATTTGACACTAAGTCCATGCCCTTTACATGCTCTGTAAATGTACAATCATGGTGCCATTGCCGTCATCCACCATGACAGAGGACCATCCTTCATTGCCTCCTCACACCATCATGACACATCAAACTCATCTTGATTGCATGAAAATTCATCAGTGGGGCTTGTTACTTTTTCCATGGTCAGGATTGTTTCATATTGCATAGTCAACCTTTGACATGATTACAGCATGGTCAAACAACCACCCAATAGGTGGATTAAATAAGAACCATGACTTTAATCTGGTCACTATTTTATTTTGCCACCCAAAATTCTATATTCTAGGGAAACACTTTGTCAAGTTTGCTCTGGTGTGGGAGCATAAACTTTATGACACCATATTGTACTCAGCTTTTAAATACTCTTGGATACTATAATGGTTGTGTGCACTCTAGATGCAACATGTGGTCATAGATAGAGTGTATTTGTTCTTAGTTTGTTCATTGTGATGTCATCATGGTTCCTGAAGTCAGCATGAATGATATTTTTTGGGCATTAAAAGGGCCTCACATACCATTGAGAATGTTTGAAATTATTCGTTCAAGCCCAAATATTGTTCATAACATCCAATATGGCTTTTTTCAAGGCAATGGATGCTATAAACATGACTGTGATCTATTTCAAATAGCATCCATTGTTAAAATAGTATCCAAAAAGGGGTCTTATAGTCGTTTGTAGCAAATGTACTAATTCTTTTGTAGTTTTTTGATTTTTGGATGCTAATTCAAACATCAGCAACTATTATTATTGAAACCAACATGTCAGTTATTTTTACCTACCTGTTCAAAGATTACTAAATCCTAGGTGAAGTGGATGTTATTTCGAATAGCAGTGAATATTGCTGTTAAAATAGCATCTGACTGGGATTCTATATAGTTGAATGGATGCAATCTTGATTCAGGGATGTTACTTAAAAGAGTATCCTGTTGTATCATATATCTTATTAGTGTTAAGCTATGAAAAGAGAATATTGCAATCTTGGAGTCATGCTTTGATTTTTTTTCATAAATGTCATGCAAGTTGGTACTCATTGCCAACACATCCAAAGCCACATGCTCCAAAGTTGATGAGAGCCAGAATTTTGGTGTTCTCCTCAAACAACTCAATAAAGATATATTTCTTTTAGATAATTGGAGCATCAGGTAAACCATCATTGCTCAAAAAAGGCTCATGAAAGTCTGGCAACATTTTTCTCAGCTAACATATTATGTGTTAGGTTATCCAAAATAAATCTACAACTTTAGATAATGCCCAAAATTTGTTACATAGAAACCTATAAATACCTGCCAATATTCCACAACTCTGGTTGAATTCTTTTTGGTACATTGGATCTGGTGGTGTTAACATGGCTCTACCATTTGTATTTTTTTCAAATACACATCTATTAGAAGGGTAAAACTGTAATTCTTTTTGAATAAGATCTTTTGAACAACATTGTCCAGGGAGTATTGTACTGAACATATTTTTTAAAACATCAGAACTGTTTTCTGGAGCTGGGCGATTTCTTGATAAGGTAATGTATTATCTCTTACACAGAAGTGAGACAGCTGTCAGAATTTTTGGTCGTCAGCATCGCAACACAATTGTGCCAAAAAATCCCAAACCATGAGATTCAGATACCCTCAAAAATCAGATTGAGAGGCCAAAACTTAATCAGTTTTGGGACAAAAGCGTTCCTGGTGGCATTATACTGGGTAGCTGCCATCACTACCCATTCAGCCATAGTAAGCATAGTGGTTTCTATGCCACTTGTCAATAGTTATTGCCTCTGAGGTGCTGTAAAAGTTGGCTGACAATTCATATCTGCCACCTTTGACCTGAAAACCTCACATTCTGTCCTTCTTCCAACCAATATCCAATATCATTCATTGATCTCCATCTACAATACTACTTGCTGTTGCCCTACCAATATGTAGAGGCTATGTATCCTTCTCTCATCCTTTCACCCTTCATCTATCTCTCAACATGTTACCATCAATCTCCAACTATAATACCAATCACTGTCATTCCATTCATACAGAGCAGCCCACCGTCCTTCTCTCAACCTCTCCATTGATAATACTATATGATTTTTCTCTGTTTGTTTAGCTAGAATGAAGGCTGAATTATACAAGATTGCTGGACAACATGGCTTTGCCATCAACAGCACCAATGGAGTATACAAGCATGGTACATCCTATGATACCACCAAGAAAGTGGTAGTTGCTACAGCTCTACAAGCAACTCAAGCAGGAATTACTTCTGAACATCCAAATATTACTTCTGTGTCTAAGCAGTGCAAGTTCAATAGAACTTTTGTGATGAGGTTTATCACCAAGTTAGAACAACTTTACAACTTTATCATCTCAGATCAAAAGAGATTGAACCCCAAATCTGGATCGGATGCAAATAAATTGGATAAGATTGATGCATTTGATGTTCTCCATTTGAATATGGAAGAACCAAGTCAGGGAGTGCACATGTATGCTTTGTGGCTGGAACACTTTACTGGGAAGCAGGTCAGTGAGAGTCTGAATTCTCTGTTCTTCAATGATACTTTTCCTATTAGTGGTGCATGTACTGCCCAAACCTTATTCTATTTGACAACTTTTGCCCTGATAATTGTATCAGAGTCATAGACTACTTTCAAATAATTGCAAAGGTCAATCCACATTGTATCAAGTTTGGTGACGAGAGAAGTTTGAAAGGTAAAGAGGTACTTAATCAAAAAGTGCAGAGAAACCCTCTGACTAGAGAGATCACACCCATGAAAACAAACCCTGACTTCACAAACACAGATTCTTGTGGGATTGAAAAGAGATCTACTCCCGTGTTCTGTAATCTCTACAATGAGATTAATGATGCCAAAGAGTTTTCAATTGAAGTAGAACTTACCTGCTCTAAAAAATTCATGAAGGGGATGTTTTGGTATTGGACAATGCAGCAACTCACTTTGGTGGAGACAATTCTGTACTAGATTACATTGTTGTAGAACAAGTTTGGGGTCTTAGTTCTGTTTTTACCACCCTGGCGACCAGAAGTAAACCTCATTGAACTTGTGTGGAATACAATTATTCAGAAGCTAAGAACTGTTACTCTCAAAGAACCATTTGGATTGGAGTGCACAGTTCAGCAGTCAATTCTCTACAAGTTATCAGCAAAATCACTCAAAGTGAAGTAGAATTATCTTCTCACAAAGATGGAGTATAATTAAAAAATGCTTATTACAATTCAAAGATCTCAGTCTGGTTCAGGAAGCCATTGCAGCAATGCATTGACAGGCTCTAACAATCTTCCCTAACCAATTTAGGAACCATATGTGAAATGAGAAAGAGTGACTTAGTTGTTAAAGCTATTACACTTCAAATCCAAAGATTACTAAATTTAAATTATTCTTACTTGCATCATCTTCCAACATTGCAGCAAAATCAAGTATAGTTAGATTTCCTTGATCTGGAGCTGAAACCACATGTTCATGTGCTTCATTCTCCTTTGAAGCTTGTCTTCTTTGATAATTATATCTATTTCCAACATGGGTTTGCTTAGCTGAAGCAGCCGTAGGGTAGAATGCAGTAGCCATCTGAATGGGATGCTGTGCATACATACCCAAATAAATATGATTCTGGTAGGCTTAGTTGGAAATTTTGACAGCATGTCTTCACATGTCTTCATGACGCCAACAATGTTGGCTGGAATTGAGCCAACGTCGCAATGTTGACAACATCGTGACTGGATTCATGGGTGGGTCATGTGTCGGCTGACGTGTCATAACATGACCGCCCATCCTGATCCATGACTGCTAGGGCCATTACTCTGTCGGAGTTTAACGGTCATTTTTAGTTGAAAACAGTACTTTAACGTATATATATGCATATGATACTGTTTTTGTGACTTGCGGGCACTGCAGTACGCCAATACAATGCAATTTTCTGTGAGATTTTGTTATTTTTTCTTTATGTCCAAAAGAATCAGCCGACATGTCGGCTGATATCTAGCCAACACAATATGTCATGTCATCTGTCATGGACCGGATGACTGAATTTGACAACATGTCAGGCCAACATTCCTGACATTTTCCCAAAATGTCGGCATGATGACAATGACATGTCATTTGGGGGGTCAGCCAACACAACACAATGCCGACATTTTCAACTAAGCTCGTAGGAAAACAAAAATTTCATGGGACAAGATACTTGGTCACTAACACAAATTCAAGAAAGTGGTGACATAAATGAAGATATGTCATGATGGCAATAATACTTTGATGAGTTAGGAGTGATATTGTTTTCTTAGTGATATAGATGGTGTTAGTATCTTCTATCTGGACCAGAAGAGCTACTGCAAGTATGGGATTGTTTGCAATACTTCCTTCTTGACAAAGAATGATACTTCCTCCTTGACCCATAACTTGGGCTGTGTGCTTGGCTCCAACCTCTCTTACAATGCTTCATTATACAACAAGATTGTAAAGTTGAAAGTAAGATTACAGTTTCAATGACAAAATAACACATTATCCATACCATTCCTTCAAAACTACTAGGCATCCACTTTCCTCCACTACCACCAGTAAACATACTCATTCTCTGAGTCTTTGCTTCATCTTTCTCTCATCTTCCATTTTTTAGTTCCATTGTATGAAAATTGCTTTTTTATACTCCTGACAGTTTGCCCTGCATTACAGAGTTGGTTTCATCACCAAAAGATAGATGTTTTACAAGGTCCATCTAGGCAATCCCTAATCTTGAGTTTCTCACTGTGGAAGGATGCTATCTACTGATGTTTGAGTAGGTTGAATCCTGAAATGGTGACCAATTCTCATCTTGTGGTGGACTGGATGAGTTGCCAAATGGCTACTATTTTCATCATTCATGGATATTGATGGTGACATGCGGAACAAATGCCGGAGGTCTGCAGGTCAAAGGTGGCAGATATGAATAGTCAGCCAACTTTTACAGCACTTCAGAGGCAATAACTGTTGATGTGTGGTATAGAAACCGTTATGCTTAGTATTGCTGAATGCGCGATGATAGTGGCTACGTGGCAATGCCACCAGGAATGTTATTCGCCCCAAACTGATTAAGTTTTTGCCATCTTTAACTTTGTTCCTCACCAGTAATGTGTCACCCACTTGATAATCCCAGTCAACTCAAGACATGTTTTCCCAAGCAGTTTTGCAATCAGATTGGTGTTGCCTATGTTCTCCTATTTTATTCTAGTCAGAAAAGAAAGGGATGTCCAAAAGCATATCCTGACCAAAAATAGCTGCTCTTGGAGAGTCTTTGAGTACAGTGTAGTAGGTGGAGCAAACAATCCAAGCTGCATTTGTAAGGAAATCGGGAATGTCATTAGAACCTACTGTCTTGGCCATATCGAGTTCAGCAGTGTGTAACATTGTCATGAGAACTTGATGCATGTGCTCTAATACTGTTTGCTTGAGGATTCTTGATGATGGTTTGCTTATGCTTAATTATGTATGAGTCACAAAGTGTCTTGAAGTGGAGTTTGAACTCACTTCTATTGTCAGATGGCGAAGTTTTACCTCCCAGCATTCCTTGATAGTATTGAAAAGTTGTTTGGAAGGTATCGGCAAGATTGGAGATGTAAAAGTGGGGTACTCTGCATAGAGGCACAGACCTCTCCTTCACATTACATTGATCTCACGCTCCAAGGAACACACAAAGGTAGAAAATTCAAGCCTTTCCATAGTTCACTTGGAATCAGAGGACGCTATGGGGCTCACATCCCCAACCTGCTTTTCCCCCGCTCAGAATCATTGGTAAGCTGTTCCATGAACCTAGAGTAACCAATCGAATCTCTAGTTGCACCACCATTAATAGGATATTTAGAACAATTCCTAGTTCATTTAGTGTGTTTACACCTTATCCCTCAGATATGGTCAAAAATTGGCATAGCCATCTGTCATCATACTCTGCTATGTCTAGAGTTATTGAGTATTCCTTACTGTTTGAGAATTCAAAGAACTTTAGTATGACTTTTCCTCTTCCCTTATTATAGAAGGCCCCATTCAAAGTATGCCAAGACTTTGGCACCTGCCTGGTTAAATAGGGGAAATGCTTACAAGTTCCCTTTTTGTGGAACAAAAGATCACCATTAGATCCAGAATCTATCTCAGCCGGCTTATCAGGTTGTCTTTGTGTTGCCTTGGCTCATTTGTCTTTCACAAAGCTATATGTGTAGGCATAAGCACAGCAACTACTGCTGTAGTCTTAGTTTCCTTGTGGTCTTGTTTGACAGAAGAAGTATCTGTGTCCAGTTCAGATGATTTTATATCCTGGTCAGTGTGGATTGATAGGATATCATGTGAAAATTTTTGTTTCGTGATAAACTATTAGTATGCTGTGAAGCACTATTTTCTGAATTAAGTCTTTTTCAGATACGGTAGCTTTGCTAGGACAAGGGGTAGTATGCGTATTTAACTGGATGTTCCTAAGTTTGATTTTTTCTATGAGTACTTTGTGCCCCTGTGATACTGGACCCTAGACTTCATTCGGAGTCACTACCACTATCACTATTTCTGACGTAACAAATCTTCTTAGAATGACTCCTTGGATTCCTTCTTAAGCGTCTGTACTTCTGCCTAAGTTTGCTGATTGCCTGTGCAAAGGATTCTCTGGACAGTGCATTGGGAGATGAAGGTTTTCCACTCTTCTTAAGGGTCTCATCATCATGCTACTTCCTACAATCCCTGTTGTTGTGTGTGGTAGATGCACCCCCATTTTTCTTGCAATGCTTGCAGAAGTTGGTGGATCTGTCATTTTTCCTAGGGATAGGCTATCCCCTCTGTCAGATCCAGGATGTTTCTTAGGGTCTTGTGACACTTTTCCCTTGTGTCCTTTGGTCGGCTCCACAGTCTTTTGAGTCGTTTTTAATGCTTGTGGGAGTTTTGGTTGGTTCCTTGATTTTCTCAGGGATCTTGCCTTTCTCTTTGAGGTTGTACATGGTCTGCCATTATAAAGGCATATGACTCAAGATGAGATCAGCCAGGTCAGCCTCATTGCAGGAACAACCTCCTTGGAGCTCTTTGTGTGCTGAGGGCTGTAGTAGCAACTACAAAGCCACTCAAGGTAATCATTCAGTGCATTCACTCACTTCATTCTCTGGCATATGGGGATCTGAGGAGGCTTCTTGATTCCCAACTTGGTGTACCTCTTTCCTTCTTCTCCAACATTGGATGAGAAGGAAGTCAGTAGGTGCACACTGACATGCTCAACAAAGGAATCTTTGTTCTTACCAGCTAGGTCATGATGCATGACTTCATAGACATCCAAGTAATTCTCAGACTCTGTCTGGGTGTTCATGATTTGTCCTAGATCTGATGCTCCTCCTCTCCTAGGAGATTGCCAAAGAGTATGAAAGGGATTGTAGCAAGTTTTTTGCTCTTAGCCAAAAGCCCCATGCACTTTTTGTCATGATCTTGGACTTCTCTTCAGCAGTGATGGTCTTCCAGCTCTTCCTTCTTGGAGTCATGCTCCTGGATGGCATTGCCTAGAGCAGTGTCTGTCTGCTTTAGCTGATCAAAGTGATGTAGCTGTTTTTCAATCAGAGATACACTCTTCATGATGTGAGCAAGGAGCTGCTCATGGGTCCCATCTGAAATGACATAGATCTTCAATGCCATCTCATTTGGTAGGACCTTGATTGTGGTTGGCCTGGTTGAAGCATCCACCTGATCTTGGGCAGCATTATGTTTGGGTACATAATGGATATAAGTGGAGTCTCCATAGTTTCCCTTTTTGATGTGGTGGTTCTCGAGATTACTTGGAGCCACCTTGTTGGAAGGTATCTTGATAAGTTGTAGGCCCAGCCATGTCAGGAGTCACTTGAATGAGCTCTTTGGTGGTGCGCACTTGTAGGCAAGGTGCACAGGGAGGCATGATGTGATGAAGGGAAATTTTCTTGCTTGTTACGCTGACAGGCAGTGTGCTGTTGGTCAGGCATTGCTCTAGATATCAGAGTTAACTGAGCCGTAAATAGTCAAAAATTATTACATTGATAAGCCATAGATAGCACTGAAGTGATTAGGCTATGTGATTGGAAATTATGAGATTGAAAGTCTACTGTTTAACTGATTGAAATGATCAGTTCATCTGATAGCTGAAAGCTAGCAGAAAAACGAAATTACTAACTATGTGTTAGTAAAAACATTGGATAATCATGAATCCATGTTCCCTCCAAACTGCAAACCATAGAATGTCTCTTTATATTCTACAGCAGTTGTACCATATCCTAATTCAAGATCTGGATATGCTTTCTCCACCTCATCACAATGAGGTGTTCAGGTGTTCTGGTATGGATACCAATGGAACTAATCTTTATCTATTCAAATTTATCTATTGGACATAAAGCTATATATACCCAACATACTTAGGTATTGTAGAGCCTTGGCCAATGTCAGTGGTCCATGATTGTGGCTTTACCTAGCCCTGTGCCAATAATAACCTCCATATGAGACCCCAGTGTTAGCAATTGCAGGTCGACTGTTGGTGTTAATGACATTTGATGGTCTGGTTAAGTAATTGTTCTTTTGTCAACTGACCAACTCATGCAGCTTGTATGCCTAATCTGTTGTTTTTGAGATACTGATCTTGGCTCATATTGTCTCATGGCAACATGCCTAGAGTATGCATGGTGGCAGAACATGGTACATGACATATAAGGTGGCAGATGACAGAAGGATCACAGCTGCTGTCATGACTTTCTCAGTTGTACAACTCTACAGTCTTGTTGATGACTTTGGGTAACTTGCAGGGTTTAAGGTGAGTTTCTTTCCGTTCTGTGAGCTTCTGTTAGTTCTTTGGGTAGAAATGAAATTCTGTGAGTTTCTGTGGGAGTTCCGTTTTTTCTGGGTTGCTATGGGTTGCTGTGGGTGCTGTCAGTTGCTGTGGGTTGCCATGGGTTGCTGTGGGTTGCTGTGTGTTGCTGTGTGTTGCTGTGTGTTGCTGTGTGTTGCTGTGTGTTGC
>JALLPD010002175.1:0-10614 GCA_036940065.1 Cyclotella cf. meneghiniana
CCTGACCTCCAGTGGAGCCCAGCATGTTTTGGTTGCGTTGGTCTCACGATCGACTTTTCATCCCTTCAGGTTTTCAGCGGAGAAAAGGGGTTAAGGGCCCCAAGACTAAAATGTCCCGAATATATGCGAGATTTTGTAGAGTGCGGCCTTCTCTATATAATACTGTGGCCATTGCACCAATTTATATGGTAGAGTATATCACACACTAAATGACAAGAAATGGTAGGTGTAGAGGAACTCTGCATGAAAAATAATCATAAATCAAAGTGATCGCCATTATCGGGTGAACACGAAACAGCGTCGCCATCATGCGTCGAAAAACTAAGAAAGAGCCATCCCGCCCACATCCTTCCCAACGCCCAAATCAAATGGATGCGCAGGGTCATGTCATGTCAGAAGAGGAGCTAAGGGAGGGATGGAAAAGGCAGGGACTATGTCCGCGGTGTGGTTTGGTGCGCACAACAAAGAGCTTGATGTTCGGAATGAAGACAGAAGCTTTGGTGAGCGACTCTGTGTTTCGTTCTTCACTGTGTCCGTGTTTGTTGTCAATTGCGAATTGAACTGTAATTCATTTGATTGGGGGAGATTGCACTCCTGTTCAAATTTTCAACCGCACTATACAAATAGATTTGTTGTCGACATGACATCTGGAAGCTGCATCATTTTGTTGTTGCTGGGTCTTGCTTTAAAATTAGTTTCGTGTTTGTAAAAGTAAATTTCATTAAAGATTTTCCATTGACAGTAAAACTCAGTCGCCTATTTCATTTGTCCACTTGGTTTCTTTCCGCAGACCGTTCCTGGCAGAGTCTACAAGGGAATATGTCTCCAATGTTACACACTCGACGATGCCAAGCAACAACTAGGGGAAGTTGATGCCTCCCACGGCGTGACAAATATTAATCAAACGTTTTCGAGGGAGGCGCCAAGTACTGAACCGAGCAGGACAATAGGTTCTAAAGGCAATGCGGCAGATCCATCGTCAGCAAGCAGAGCCATTTCGCACACAGAAATGAGCCCATTGGACGATCGTGCTGGGAGGTCTCCCCCATCGCGTGTCTCGCGTGATCGCGCGGACCTTTCGGAAGAGAGCTATGGAACCATTCTTCCGTCCGACATACCTCAAAATGTTGGACCGAGAATGGGAGGGATTCAAAAGCAGATTTCTGAAATTACCCTCGACAGCACTATGCTTGGTTTGAGCGCTTACCCTCTGCACTATCATCCCACGGAAAATTCTCTATCAAGAAGTCTAGAAAGGAGCTTAGGTGACATTCACGAGAATGTTTTTAGTAATCATCGGGATGAATCTCATGGGCAATCTTTTGGACCCGTTGACAATAATAGTCTCAGTCGTGGAGTCGCATCAAAGGGTACCGCGGAACGTATAGAAGCCAAAATCCGTGCCAAACATGATGCAGGAGATGCCGAATGTCGTTCTACGCGTCATGCGAGTGGCACATTGTTTGAGGATGGCGAGAAAGCGCATCATGTTCATTTTACCAGTAGCGATAATAGCGGTGGTGATCATGTATCTACATTCGACAAGAAGGCTGCAGTTGAACAACTTCGAAAGAAAGCGACTGCTCTCAATCGGCATCCTGACAGTCTTTCGATAGGCGAGCGATCAGGTAGTGATGATGTCCAAGGTATTTTCTCCCGACTGAAAGCCGATGACTCTGGCATTGACGTGAGTATGCCTGGGGCGGTCATTATGCAAGCTGACAGAACTAATTTTTTCGAGCAAAGACTTAAAGAAAAAGAGAGTCAATACAGTGTCCACCAGTCTCTTGTCAACGAGCCACCAAGTCCAAATGAGAAGCAAAGAAGTCTTCCTGCCTTTGCCTCCACCCATCATATGTTTCAAAAGTCAGTGCAGGTTGATGATCATCAAGGTGGGGTAAAACCTGGTTCTACCCGTGAAACACCTCATGGAGGGCGTCCAAATACATTTGAGGATCGACTTCGCCATAAAATCGCCTCACAACCCCCAAACGCTCAAGCACACAGCAATACAAATGCATCGATTAGTCGTCATACGGTCGACCCACTTTCAAATTCTATTTCTTCTGAACAAACGACCAAGCCGGGGGCTTTTCACGAAAGCTCCTCTCAAGAAGAGGACCGTCTTAACATTTTCGAAGAGCGCTCTCGTCAGAAAAGCGCTGCTCAATCCCTGTACTCCGCAGAAACTGGTGAGCTTAGACAGCAAAGTGGTGATATAACGAACATTCAACATGCATCTGGTCAACTTAAAAAGTCGAAATCTCTAGAGCAAAGGACCACGCCAGGCATCATTCACGAAACTGACATGAGTGCCTCAAATTTTTTCAACAGGCGAGTGAGTGCTAAATTGAAAGGCGATGAGATTCCATCAGTAAATCCTAAGGAGCAGCCCAAGATGGAAAAGACAAACGAAGCGCCCGGGGCATTACAAGTTACTGGTTCTCATTTCAATAAGATAATTGAAAGGAAGTTAGAGAACACAAACATGGAGACGTACAGGATCCATCACTCCGGTGACCGTGATCACCAACATCATCATGAATGCAGCGGCACGGACACCAATGACGATGCGCGATCAGACCTTTTGGAAATTAAGAAAGCTGGCAACTGCGACGAAATTATTGGATTCCTTAGAGTGAACGCTACAGCCATTCCGCCCTCAACTATTATATTTGCGTTTGAATGTATCCGGGAAGTAGTGTGTGGCAACTACAAAGAGTCGACTATGTCTACAGTGTTTCGAAGTAAAGTATCTTGGCTCAAGATATTTTCAAGCTTGATGTACACCCATTTTTCTAATGAGGTGGTTCAGTTCGAAGCATTGCGTACTCTGTGGGCGATTGCCTCTTTCTCCCCGCGTCATGTTACGGACGTAAGTTTTGTATATGTTCCAAAAATGTCCGTACTGTCTCTTTTGAAATTGAACACCTCCATACTTCAGATCGCTTTGAACGACGAAATTATGGAGTCTGTCGTGGACTCAATGGAGGGACACAGCTCAGATGCTGTGCAAGAATATGGGTGTGGCCTTATTGCATGCCTCGCTGTTTCTCATCCACCCGCTCTCAAGCTGTTGGAATGTTGCGATGGCCAAATTATTCAACGGTTGATGACAGCTTTGACTTCTCCCAGCCGCAACGGAACCGCTCAGATATACGCGTTAAGAGCGTTATGTCGCCTTTCGTCCGCAGTTCTCTGCTCGGAAAAGTGTGAGTACTTCTTCGGGGATGAAATGGGACGGTTCATCACTAATGGGCAATTCGTTGGTTGCCCCACAGCAAATTCAGTTGTTGCTGTGTTGAATGCAATGCATCAACATGCACAGCAGTTGTCACTCGTGATAGAAGGGAGCAGGCTCTTGTGTCAAATATTTACCAGAGATGCTATGATGGCTGATGTATTTTTTACTGTTGCCAAGGAAGTTCTGCATTTCTTAGAGTCCATCCTCGCTGTCCAAAGTCAAAGCAGCGTGCTTCATGAGGAAATCATTTATCTTCTGTCGAATATATCGTGTTATGGTTCGGAAATCATCGAAGAACCAGTTACCTTCACAACCAACGTGCTGAGCATAATGTCAGCTAATGCTGACTCCTCAATTATTGCTCTGCATGGCTGCCGGTCGATCTACAACTTGTGTGCCAGTGAACAGATGAAGAAGGATGTTCGCTCAACATTTTTCTCCTTGAGAGGCATAAATGAAGTTCTCAAATGCATGTCTGCATTTCCAAAGCACATTGATATCCAAGGAGAAGCTTGCGGCGCACTGTTTGCGGTGTGCTGCGAGTCTCCTACTAACAAGAAGAGTTTAATGGAATCTGGAGGACTTGAAGCAATCATTTTGGCTTTTGATGCCAACTGTGGCGTTATTGAGTCAACTGAAGACGACAGTTTAAGCTTCCTCATTCGAGCATGTGCAGGTACAGGCTCTAATTCTTCTGTTGTTCGTTATGAAATCTTGAATCGCATCTCTTTATGATTATCTATTTGTTGCTCTCCATCCTCACAACCGTCGCATAGTACTTATAACGTTATCGGTTGATCCGTGTGCCCTCAAAGAGATAGAAAGACGAGGGATTATTAAGAAGATCTGTTTGTTGATAGAAGATGGTCCCGCAGTTCCAGAAATCCTTCGCTGTAAAATGCAGGAGCTGGTTGATATGACACTCGACAACGAAACTCCATCACTTTGTATTGGAAATGAACGAAGTGAAGAAGATACATTCGACTACCTCCTTGTGAATCTCGAGAAGATCATGCCGCCAAATAAGGTTGACAGTAAGAAGGCCATTCTCCTGCAGTCAAATACAATCAGTGCAATGCAAAAATTTCCAAATATTGTAGAGATTCAAGCCACTGGGTGCAAGATATTATCACACATCTTTGGATCAAAGAGCAATTCGAGTTCTGAAGGTCTTGACACAGCGTTGTTATGCATTAGTAGTAAACATTCAAGTTTGACTGCTGCATCTGCGTCTGTATTTAGGAATTTCTGCCTGATGCAATCTTCAGTTCAAGTTGACGTTTACGAAGCGCAGTGTTTGGTAGGAAGTTTCTCGTGCGTCAATGTTTTTAAAAGTGCATCATCTAATGGTCTCTCTTTTTCTTTCAATCAACGACACAGTCTAATACATTGGTCAGATCGACAGATGAACTCATCACTGCAATTCAGGTGCACAAGAGTGATCAAGTTGTTGTTGAGCAGGTGTCTTCTGCTCTGTGGGCAATTGCATCAGCCGAGAAAGGAGTTATTTTATCTTTTGAGTCAAGAAAATTCGTCAGTCTTATTCTTGATGTCATATCCAAGTTCCATTGTCCAGAGGTCCAACGAAACTGTCTCGGAATATTATATGAATTGTGTCGTTCTTCTGAGAAAATTTTGGATTTCCTCACAGAAAACTTAATTGTAGCAGTATTAGACTGCCTCGAGTCTGATGAGGAAGATGTAGCAGATGTGGCCATCAGCACAGCCTGGATAATTTCGGATAAAGGAGCATTTCCAGCAAGAATGATGATGCTAAATCACCACGAAAAACTTATTGGTGCTGTTGTAACAACTATGTTCAGGTTTCCGCGATCACCTTTGATAATCAGGGCATCTTGTGACATTTTATCTAATATTTCCTTGGATAACTACTTTCGACTAGCAATCACATCGTTTGGTGGTACAGGCAGAGTCAACAATGCGTTGGTAGAGTTTAATGCTGACGAGTTAACAACATGCAAAGCCTTGATGTCACTAACCAACCTTATCAGTGGGGCGGATGTGGACGTTCTTTGTATGAATGATGTGGCAAGAAATATTTTGCAGGCTATGTCGAGGCACGAAGAAGCGCTCTACGTTCAAATTTGTGGTGCGTCAGCAATCTGGCACCTGGCGTCTCGTGACGACATGTTTAAAGATATCCTCGTGGAGATAGGAGCTGTTAGACATATTTCAAATGGTATGACTCGCTTTATTGCGTCAGAAAAAATGACAAGAAAAGGACTTGTGGCTATTTGGTCTTTATCAGTTCCAAAAAAGCTGAAACCTGAGGTTGGGCTTGATGGGCTGGTTCCTGTTCTAAATGGGCTTAGTGCGCATTTGTCATCCGAGAAAGTTTGTGAGGAGGGGTTGGGTGCTTTGAAGTCTCTTTCGACTGTGAACAAAGAAATGCTGGAAGAAAATGATGCCCTTGATTTGATTTACTCCTGCATGTGGCTCCACTCTCACAATCCTAGCATTCAGCAGGCCTCGCTTGCCGCGCTAGTAAACCTTACCGTGAATTTGGAGACGAATCAGGTGTGTAGGATAACATCCGAGGACTTGGACACCATTGTTAATATAATTCGGATCCACCAGAACAGTAAGGCGGTGCAGGAAAACGCCATAATACTTTTGAGGAATTTCACCTTTTCGCCGCATAACTGTCGCATTTTGCAGGAAAATAACTTCTTAGTTGGTTTGATTCACACGGCAATGCTGAACTTTCGTGACACATTTCAGGGTAGGGCAGAAGATTTGCTTCGAGTTTTGCCTCAAGACAATCGAGCGTGAGATTGCATTAGATGCAGTGTAGTAACACACTAGTTTTATCGTTTTGAATAAAAATAGTTCGCCCTTGCGTTATCGTATAAGTAGATAGCACTGAAACAAAGGATTAAACCGAATCTGATTCCACTCAATTAAATCAAAGTTCGTTCGTGGTTTCAACAATTCCCATTGCTTGGTTAATCGCTGGGACTAACTCCATAGGCTCCACACCTGAGAAACTCGCCACTGTTCCATCCGGGGTCACCACAAAGTACGTCCCGAAATTCCACCGAATACGAGGAGGACCTGCCACTTTCTTCATAAATAAGTATACAGGGTGGGCATCGGGACCGTTGACGTCAACTTTATTCATCATGGTGAATTTAACCCCTTTGGCTTTTGCAAATTCTTTGATCCTGGGACAGGTTTCCGGCCTTAGTTGTGCGACGATTGGCGAACAAACGGTATTTTACATACATGGACCAGAAGAAATAATAGTGGGCGTGAAACAAACGATCGATTCCAAACTCACTCCTGCTCGCCAAACTGGTTGCAAGGAAAAGCTAAAATATTAAATGGAACGGAAGCATCTTTGAACGTGTTGTATAGTTCGTTCATTCCTCTGTAATGCGATTCAGTGTACCCTAGGTGTATTTTTTTATTTCGTGTAGAGTGAACATGTAGTGAAGATTAGACGCATCAAGTCGTGAATGCAAAGAGAGACATCAGAGAAGCACAATGATTTGAGGAGACACCATAAATAAATGATACTCACCGCAATAACTCGCCACATTTGCTACCACAGTTACCTCTCCCTTAAATCGATCAAATGAAATCAATTTCTCATCGATATCTTGCGCTTCCAATTCAAAGAACGAGGTGATGTGGCCGATTTTCTTTTCTGGATAACAGAGATAGGAAATGATGATAATATGCCTGTGGGTAAAGGATTCAATGAAAGAACGGGTCCATTTCTGGGTCGATAAAAACACAGACTTGACGTTTCGTTGGTCATCTCGGCCTGATAATGTCTCCAGCGGCAAGAAAATGTCCCGAACCAGCAAAATGCAGCAGTTATCGGTCACGCGGATATCCAATCGGTTAATGGAACGACTCACCAATCTCAATGGCCGTTTCTCGATCTTTCTCTGCCTGCATCCTACAGGCGTCGGGGCAATGCTCTCCCATGTAATTGGGATTTAGGGTACATTCGCCCTGCTCGGCCCATTGTTGACATTCAGCGGCCGAGTCCGCGAGTGTGGTATGGAGAGATGAGAGGAGGAGGGTTAAGAGGGGCACCAGGTTCATGTTGACTGTATAACGATCTTTAGTACGGTATTGTACCATCGATCTCCATTGATGGAGCGAGGGGAGAAAAGATATCTACCGTAAAAATCGGAATCTAACGATTATGTTACCATACTTTACATAAGATGATAGTGGGTGCTTGCCATAATTCGTTTTTTTGCCTAAACGCCCAAAATACCAAATATTTGGGCGAACCAAACACGAAACAAACCCGAAACAAACGCCCAAATGTATCGATTTTTTGTAATTTATCTGGGCAAAAAGTCGACATGTCCGGACAGGATGTTTTTTGCGTAAATCGATTTTCTACTCCAGCTTTGGTCAAATAACCCAATTTTTCCCATATCCTGCGAACGCATCCGGTGAATTACCAAAATAACATCCCATTTTTTAATGTTGCGAGAATTCTAATTCATTGCGCCATAATTTTTCAACTCATATTCGCCCAAATCTTGGTGAGATTCGCCAAAACTCAACAAGATTTGCCAAATTAAGAATTTGATACCCATGTAGTTAAGAAATAATTACGGCACGACCTTAAGCAAGGCCTGGCTAAATCGTGGCCAGATCCGAACCAAATTTTATATTTGGTTTTGGTTTTTTGGGCGTTTGGGTGAAAAAACGAATTACAGCAGGCACCCATTAAAAAATTACCTGTAATTGCAAAGTGAGTAGGTAGAGTACAAACAAAGAATGTATTTGATAAAGAAAGGACTAACAAGCACCTGGTAAAAAAAATATGAACCGAAAATATCAGACAAAAATCCTCAATGGAAACACACTTACACCCTACCATATCTTACTGAAACTAAGGATTATGGAAAGATAGTCTCATTTTACAAAACCTCGCCTGTTTATTGGACATTTTGTGTTTTCAGGTCTTTAAACACATATTCTCCATGTAAGTTAATTGAAAATAGATTCTCCGTTGTGAGACCAATACTCCCATATGCTGTGCTCCCAGTAACTCCTTGTGGTTCCAAAGTATGGGTGATAGTCGTGTTAGTCAATACACATCACCTAGCTTTTTGGTGGGCTTAGATATTCTGCTCCACAACAAAAGCCAATTTCCTTTGTTGCCACCGGAACGCCAACTGTTGGTATTGTCACCATATCACATGGACGCTCATGTGATGTACATCGCTTCGGTAGTCTGAACGCCCTGCTGTTGGCAAGGACCGCACATGGCTTTGGTCAATTGATGCATCAGCCATGGAACCGGATGAACTCATGGCTTGTTCTGTTCACTGCAATGAGATAGAATTGTTAAAAGTTTTCGTTTGTAAACAAACTCAATTTTATATTAAATTAAAGGAAATAATTAACTAGAAAATTTTAAACATTTATTTTTTATTAATTAATTATTAGAATGTGTTGATTGTTGTGTCTGCCGGAAACGGCACTGTACAAACCTGCGGCTTCCCCCACATCGGGTTCAGCAGCGTTGTGTTCTGGGGTCGCAGTGAAACTGGTGTGTTCAGCAGCGTTGGTACGATGTACCTGATGCTGCTTGAACCACACAGCTTCTGAATTTGCACCTCAAAACCTGCTGCCGCTGAACCCACTACAGGAAACCTGACGCCGCACAGAAAAACCATGGAACCAGCCACCACCAAACCCAAAACCGTCAATCTGGGAAAGACAAACTGAAAACCCACCGATTTGGAAGCAACAAGACCAAAAGCCGATGAACCAGAAGCCGCCAAAGGTTTGCCATGGTTGGCATGACAAAAAGGTGGGCGGTGAGTAGGCTCGAGGATACAAAGCCTTCTACCACTGGAATAAATTGGCGGGAGCAAGAGGGGGAAAAGTAACATTTCCCTCTACTGTGGAGAGATTAACTTCCTTATCATTCTGACGACCCTTGTTACCACTTATGGTGAGCCTTTATATCTCTGATACATCATTGCACAGCCTATCAAAATCTGGTTTGCTTGACTTCAACTCATCCAAGACCAACCTGGTGTACAAAGACTCATGATTCTTGCATGCCATCAGCATGCACCGCTCGCCATCAGACTTTAAGGCCTTGAATTTGTCCAATACATGGACAGCATCATTATAAAATTCCCTAGCACCTTTTAACTGTAGACGATCAAGTTCAGCATCCATTTCTATCATGGAACTTGCATCCAAGGACTTGTTGGCCTTCTTGGCCTTTTGCACAAACTCCCATGCTAATCCATTGGGATAATCATCATTTTTTCTCTTTTCGAGGAGAGCCATGCTGTGACTCTCACCCTGACCTTATCGTGATGATTGTCCACAGCTTCTTGTTTGCCCGGTACAACTCCACCAACTGATGATTATCGGGCCTTATGATGTCTAGAACCACAAACTCCAACTGAGTGAGACAGTTCTTCATCAAAACGGGATCTAATGCATCCCCCATGCCAACGAACTTGGCATAAGCCTTAATCTTACTGATGTATACACCGAAACTCTCGGCTTTCTCATCCCAATATGGAATCTTGCTCAAGTCACTTTCAGATATTACTAGATTCAAGTTGATGAAGCAGCTTCTCAAATAACAAATTCTTGTCTTCTCTGATTTACTTCGAAGTATGTTAGAAGTCTTCTCACTGTCAGTTCAACCAATCTAGATTGATAACAATTCTGGCTGTTGTATCTAACACGCTTGTTGACTTTAGCATTCGAATTTATAATGATTAACTAATTGTGTCCATTTAAGCAAGAAACTTCGTGTGTACGGAAAACATACATAAACTAATACAAGACTCAGAAAACTCTATTCCGACCTAACTCAAATATTCTTGTACTGCTTCCATTCCGAGTTCGAGTATTAAATCACCCACTAATACAGAATTCCAGGCCTCACCGAGCGTTGATCAACTGCTGACTTCAGTGCATGTACCAGGAAGACTATGAACAGCATTCCACACCGCAGGGAGCATCAATCTGACATTCTGTACAGAGTAGATGGAGCGAACCGGCATATTCTGTCAGTTCTCCACGACATGCCAAAAATCTTGCTGTAGTATTTTTTGGCAGCACTTAGTACAATGGGACCTATGATAACTTATAGAGGGTGGCAATATGTTTTCAGGGGTAATTTTTGGCCAGAAATCGATCCAACGCATCAGCAGACCTCAGAGAGGCCTCCTTCTATGCATTTTTGGAGAAGTTGTAACGACTAGTCCAGAACTGGACTAGTCATTACAACTAGTCCAGAACTGGACGTGAATATTCAAAATGGCATTTCAGGTCAAATGTGAGAACTACCGTATAACCCTCATTATAAGAACATAGAAATGTCCAAATGATACCTTAAA
>JALLPD010002179.1:0-10614 GCA_036940065.1 Cyclotella cf. meneghiniana
AGAAGGGGTGGTATGGTACTTATATGTACCCAACTTAAATACTATAAGGAGATAAATCAGTTTTCCTGGTGTTCCCTGAACCCCGATGAAAACTCCCAATTTCTACATAAATGCTTCATCATCTTCCAGATGTTAATATTCAAAACTTGCGCGAAATGGAAGATACTAAATTTTCAATGGGGCTTAAGATAAGTATCATGTCTTGATTTTTCAATTTTGCGACACATTTCTGATGATGTTCCTTACCGGCCAAGTTAAAAAGCTAGTCGAGAGATTCGACAAGATCCCTGCTATTACGAAAAATAACATTATTGTATTGTACCAACCAACAGGTTAGCCCGAAGAAAACGAAAAAATCAAAACAGACGGGTGACCATGATGCAACCAGACGATGCCCCTCCAGCACCTCCCATCCCTCTAGTCGCCCAACCCCCACCCGTCAACCCCACCGCCCCCGCTAAGCTTCTCCCGTACTCGCTCTTCGACGTGGTACTGGACCTCTCCCATCCCGGAGCCTCTCGGCCCAATGCCACGGAGGTGATTTATGCGCCCTCAGATGTTGGAAGTGGCATCGTGGACATTCTGCCGTTGGATCAGTTGGTATCCGAATTCGGACCGGAGACTACAAGCAACAATGGGGGTTTGCGGCAGCCTTCGCAGGGAGGAGCGAAAATAGCCCGCTTTGCCTTCCCGGAATACGAAGATCGATGCAACGCACATGAGGTGGCGAATCGTCACGCTGTTATGCAGCAAACGTACGGTGGCGGCGTGAATACGAGTCCGGGATTGAATCGTCATGATTTGTATTTGGAAGAGGCTTTTCCTGCTCCTTCTTCGGATACTAATGGTGGCGGTGGTGCGAGGTCGAGTCCCGTGCTGCCTTCGTATCATGCCTTTTCTCACCGTCTTGCCAATGGAACAATCGTCCATGGACATGTGAGGAGGTATCTTCCTCCGATCGAAGATAACGGAAGGACCGACGTTGGAAGGCGAAGCATCCGTGCCATTGTCTTATTGACCAGGTATTCGGGTGGAGGAGGCAGGTTGTACATGGCCATGCTGAAGACCTTGGAGGTATTGCGCTACAAAGCGCCCGATGACAACGAACGAATGCGGTTCCTGCATTCCATGTTTAGAGAGCATGTCAACCTCTGCAGAGATGTAGGATCTGCCATGATGACGGGATCAGCAGCCGCGGGTGGAGGAGGACAAGTGTCTCCACTCTCGAAACCGCGGATAATTACCATACCGCTACTAGAGACGGGGCGAGGTCACGGTCTCTTTGGGAATGTCGACACCATCAAATTCGCCTGCCCCCCCTCATTTTTGCATGAGAGAGAACCGACTCATTACACCGACGAATCCGTCACGGGCCTATCGCGAAACGATATGATGCCCATGCTGCGATGTCTCGGAGTTGTCCGAACCATGCGGCTTTTGAGCGCGCTTGTTTCTGAACGCAGGGTCGTCTTAACTTCGGGAAATGTGTCTAAATTAAGTGCCGTGGGATATGGTGCCATGTCTATGTTGGGACAGGGGCTGTTGCCGCCGCCTTCGGTGTTTGTGCCTGTTTTGCCTCCTGGGTTGAATGCGTTGTTGTCTACCCCTTCTGCTTATGTGATTGGCGTCTTGCGTGGTAGTACTCCGAATTTTGTTGATTTGAGAAGTCTGCTTCCTAGTTTGGGAGAGGTGGTGATTTTCGATTTGGATAGTTTGGGGAACGAACCTTATTTTTCCAACACACAAAATCCTGCGGCGTTCGTCCCAGATTTGACTCGCAGGAGTTTCGAGGATGTTGGGGATTCTTCTCTGAATGGGATGTCTTTGCCTGACATGTTGTATCAAGACTTGTCAGAGGTCATAAAGTCGGACAAAAAGCAAATGTTTTGGCAGGGAGCTGTGCAGGAGAAGTTGGGGATGGCTGCTGAAAAGGGAAAAACAGCTGCAAAGGCAGCGATGAAGAAAGGTCTCAAGTATTTTAAAGACAAGAAAAGGGCCATGGATGGTAAAGAAGTGAAAGATGATGATGAAGAGGAAGATGAGTCTGCTGATCAAATGGATAATACAAATGCACTTACTAAACTCGTAGGGAAGGGAAATTACTTTTTTGAACACGGGTTTCCCAACGAGAGTGCAGAGATCGAGGCGCGCATAGCATTTGCCACCTTTTTTGTGAGCTTATTCGGTGATATGAGGGCATATCTCACTCAGTCTAGTCCCGGAGTGCCGCCCATCGCAGACAAGGATAAGTTCATGAAGTATCGACAGGCCAATGGTGACCTGCCAGGCTCTCCTATGTATAATCTTGTTGGAAACTTTCTTCGCAGCAATTTATATGACCAATTCGTGAATGCTCGACTGAGAGAACTCCAAATGAGAAGGGCAGTGCCAGAAGATGCTCCTTTATTTGCGCTTACGGCTAATTACCATAGATCAAACAAAATCGATTTCTTTGCGAATAACATCCGACAGTCAGTGAGGCAAGTGGCCATGAACCCTAACTTGCCCGGAAAGTATTTGACTTCCTTGAGTGAAGGGATCAGGCGTCGAGTGCTGGAGCTCACATCTACACAAACCTTTAATGGAGATCCTATACGTGCAATCTCACTTCTAACAGAAGACTGCCATGAGTCAACAACTGTTTTAATTGATACTGTCATGATTTTGTGGACTCGAATCCAAGAAGGAAAAGGAATGCAGTGGAAGAAGGCCTTGCTTTCATTACAGGTCTTTCGTGATTTACTTTTAAATGGTCCCATCACTATGATAGCCGAGGCTATCGATGGGTTTGCGTCGATTCGAATTATGAAATCTTACACTGAAGCTCTAAGAGGGCAAAATTCGGTGCTTGTCAGAGCTGCTGCTGCTGAAGTTTACAACCTGGTCGTGGATCTACCCCTACTCTTTGTGAGGAGGAGGGACCGCTTGAATAGACAACGATTGATGAAAGATCCAAAACCGTCGCCGCTTAGGAAAGAAACGAGGATGATTAAGGGTATAGCGCAATTTCGCAATGTGCATATTGCCCTTCGCCCTGCGGGTGCCACAGTGGCTCCAGCTCCTCCATCTGTGACCGTGGATGATCTTCTTGGTCAAGATTCGTTTTCAAGTACTACATCCGGTCGGCCACAGCCTGGAAACTACTCTTCTGATTTGCTCTCACTTGGTCTTGATGATGAAAGCCGAAACAAGCCCAATCCTTTTGACATGGCGGCAATGACCTATAATGTGCCCGAGGTTAGTTCCACGAGCAAACCTGCCTCTGTGAATCAACAGATTCTACAACAGATGTTAAATCAGAAAGCATCCCCTGCAACAAACAATGTTATTCCTCCAAATGGCTGTGCATCCCAGCCACAGTCAAACAATCAAATATTGCCACTATCGTCTCCTACCTCGTCTATGCAGCCAAAGCAACAAGAAATGACCCAGCACCAAACTGCACATGTCCCTTTTCCCTCTCAGCTGTTTCCCCAGCAAGGAATGCATCATCCACCTGTCCAAGGCAGTGTTGGTGTTCATGCTCCGCCTATGCAACAACAGCAATCACGGATGGGGCCCAATCAAGGAGTGGTAAACCAAACACCTCTCCAGAGTGTGCAGTGCTCTGTCGCGCCACAACAAATGCTACCTCCACATCATTCTCAGCCAACGATGGTCTCTTTTATCCAACCGCAACAGCCACCAATCCAACATCCATTTCAACAGTGGGTTCATGCACCAATGCCTCCTTGCCAGACACAAGGATTTCAACCTGGCATGCCTCCTTCGGGAAGATATCAAAATGCAATTCAGCCTCCGCAATTTCCACAACAGCAGGAACAACAAAAGCCATTACTGTCGCCGCAGCAACAAAGTAGACCGAATTTCTCAATGTTTGACCCAATGGCAAAATAACATAAAATGTTGGGGCATTTACACTAGTTATCTTGTTTTGTTACGGTTTGTGATAGATGAGATAAGTAGTACATAGGTATAATCACTAAACTGAGCTTATAATGATTACATGCACAACTACACCAAGTAGCGAAATGAATTAGTTGTTTCTCATGGCTTGAGCCTTCACAGATAAATCACAAAATTCGGCATCAACAATTGAAGACAGATCTTTCAAGAGTTTGATTTGATTCAAGTCAAGCTTCCTAGGGCAAACATCAAGCAAAGACATCGCACCTATGACGTAGTCATCGCCATCATTTCCCTTGATAGAAATTGGCACCCCAGCAAAGAAGCGAATAAATGGTTCCCCGACAACATGAGGACTTCGAGCGAATCTTTCATCTTTCAATGTGTCATTAACCACCAAAAGATCATTCGTCGATATAATATGCGAACAAATGCCGTCCTCTCTTGGAACATCATGCAGGCCTCCGAAGCCAACAACAGATTCCACTGTGATGAATTTGATTTTGTCCTCATCGAGAACACTAAAAGCCACCACGGTAACATCAAAAAGTTGTCTTGCAATACGACCAATGCGCGAGAGACTTTCAGGACTCCCAATATCAAGTAGACAAGAGTCGCGTACCGTTTGGAGACGTTCAAATTCGTTTTTCGGTATTGGAGGTTGTTCCCATCGACACTGTGATCTCAATATGTTCATTCTAATTCTCGTTCGAAGGTAGTCTACAGATAATGGTGGTGTGATCCAATTATCAACTGCCACAATGTTTCTCGCACGTCCCTTTTCCAACTCGGCTTGGTCCTTGGCAATAATGAAGAACGCGACTCGTAGACCCCACTCACCCATCATTCTTCTAATGTCACAACAAATATCTAACGCACTTTCAGATCCTTCTGGGTTGTATTGATTCATTACAACCACTGATGGTCTCTTTTGTTCAACGACACTGAGTAACGACTCAAAGTTTTTGCACAAATGAACAATGAGGTTGTCTTTGTCGAGTTCCTCCTTCAAAGTTTCCGCAAATGTCGAGCTACAATCAAGGCATGCAACAACATTTTCAGCAGCAATTGTTATCCCATTTACTAGATGAATTGATTTTGCAGAGTCACAAGATATACGACGAGCAGAAGAGCTTGTATCTTCCTGTAAGTCTATCTTCATTCCCTCGGCTGCTGCAAAGATAAGAGGGGCAGCTTTGCCGTCTCCGTGCTGTGTATTTTTCAGTGCTCGTTCCCTTGCAACTTCTACCAAATCATCCACTTGCGCATCTGTTCGGTTGGGGTCGTGATGGAATAAAGCTAACTGCTTCACTCCAGCTGCCATGGCAATGTCCACAACATATTCGACAGTGCTATGTCCCCATCCCGCCTTGCCTTGCCCGTATTCTTTAGCGGTGTATTGGCAGTCATGAATGAGCAAGTCTACGCCCATAAAAAAGTCTACGTGGCGATCGTCATCTGTTTTAGGGGATTCTTCTGGGCTTCGGTGGTAACCCTCTACGGCGAGACCATGGTCATACGGTTCATGATCGGTAATGTAGGCGAGAGCAACTCCACGTGATTCAAGTCTATACCCAAGTGTCAGCACTGTGTGATTCAAATAATGCGTCTTAACTGTGACCCCCTTCGTCTTGAACGAGCCTTCGAACAAATCATGGCAATTAACTTCTGCAGTCAACTGAGACATTGTCACGGGAAAATATTCATGTTGCATCTGTCCCGCTAAGGTATCCTCAAACGACCCCGACAACCCCTTTGGTCCGTAGATCTCCCATGAAAATCCTGGAATGAAGAACGGCGCAAAGAAAGGAAAACCCTGTATATGATCCCAATGAGTATGAGTAATCAGCACGGTGCCGCGTGTTTTGTTTGCCCCGCCACCGTTCGCCTGTTGTTTCATGCGTTTGATGAGGTCAACGCCTAAATCTACGGCGCCAGTTCCCATATCCAGTATGAATATGTGACCCGAGGAGGACGTGACCTCAACGCACGGCGTGTTGCCGCCATATCTCGCCAAGTCTGGGTGACTTCGAGGAATTGAGCCTCGGCATCCAAAGAAGTTAACCTTCATCTGTACAGAGTTTGAAGGTCACAGGTTAATAAAAAGAGGGGTCTAAGATCTGTGCGAGAGATCGTGGTGCCGCGATTTATGTTCGCTCTCCGCTGACTGCAGTGCAACAATTCTGGTTTGGGGAGCTACCTTCTCGACAAATTCTCGATTCTTGCTTTGTGGGGCTTGGTCCAGAGTGGCTTCGTGATCCTGTCCTGAATATGTCAGGTATTATATGTTGTACCCGACACTCAGTTGAAGGGGGGGGGGTAAAGTGATCAATATAAAAGGAGACAATCATGATTTCGATTCTTGTACCTCGAATGCATCTAAGGAAGTTGCCAATATACTTGAAAGCCATTCTTTGATCTAAAAGATACGTTTAAAATATAAAGGCTTTTAACTATCCCTGCTTACTCTGGACACCTCTACCTAATGGTGTCACCGGTAAGTAGATAACTTGGTAGATAAGGATCACATCGCAACAGTTCACCCCCTCGCCTCCTATCACGGGGTTACACAGACTAACATCAACAACCTTCGGAGAGCGCCCCTTTTCAACAGTAGCCAACAACCCATCCATTCGAACATGAAAAAGTATATCGCCGTGACATATCTTTTTGTTCGTACCTGCAGATTGGCATCTGCGTTCATGACGCCCATAACAAGTGGTTGTCAAGTCTCACGGATACACAGCAGAACACATCATCAATTAAGCGTTGCCTCCCAGAGTCGTCTGCTGCCTGGGTTAACTCAAGAACATATTGATACGCTCTCAAACAAAGGATATGTAGTCATTCCAAATTTTCTTCCTCGTGACATAGTTGACGAACTTCGTGACGACATCCTCAGACTACGCTCAGGCGGGGCTTTTCGTGAAGCTAAGATTGGCCAAGACAGCACGAATAATTTGAACAAGTCCATTCGTATAGCAGAGACTTGTTTCATCGGGAGGAATCGTCCTGAGTTGACACGTATTACTGGGAGCGATTCCATACGCGATCGAGAGAGCGGACTGTATGATGTCTTAGATGGGCTTTGCGACAGCCTGGCAGGTCTTTGCTGTAAAGAATCTGAAGCGAGATTAGACAATTCTTTGACAGAATTGTTATACGTGTACTATCCATCTGGAGGGTTTTATCGTCGACATCGTGATGCTATTCCCAACTCAGCTTCCGTGTTGAGGAAATATAGTCTGCTCTTGTATCTGAATAAAGAAGGGTGGTCGCCACAAACTGATGCTGGCCAGTTAAGAATTCACCTTGACGGAGGAGGCGATGCAGTTCCAGATGGAGTCAAACCAAACTTTGTTGATGTCGACCCACTTGGGGGAACTCTTGTCCTTTTCAAGAGTGAACTCATCCCCCATGAGGTCCTGGATACTAATTCAGAACGATTTGCACTGGTAGGGTGGTACAATCGCGCTGTTACTGCTGCTGATATTGGTAGCCTAGGAGAAGCAGGTAGCAGTGGAATGATTCGCATGGGAATGTTAGCAGTTGCTCTTTTAATGGTAACATTTGGAGTGACGTCCATTATTGGACACTGAACAATAAAATAGTAGTATTCTTTCATTTGCATGCTTGTTATGGTTAACACTGATGACTAAGGTAGCCAGATCTGAGCAAGTGGAATTGGCAGGTTTAGACCCCTATTGTACGGAGTTGAGGGAAACAAGCCTCTGGCATGGCTAGTTAATTTGTGGTGATGGACAGACGGACGAACATGCACCAACTGTCACCTGCGCCTTGGGCAACCTCGTTCCTCTGTTCTCACTGCTGCCATGGCTGATGCTGATGATTGATGCAGTGATTTCATGCATCATTGTTGTTAGCAAGTAAACGTGAAAATAATCAGACATGGACAGCTCAGGAAGCCCTTTTTCTTATCTCCCTGGCTCCACGTTACAGTTGCCAGAGGAGGCTCCAGCACAGGTTTCTCAGCATCACGAGGAACACCGACGATGAAGCGGATGGGGGAGACCAAAATCAGAGCTGGCAATTCCCAGACCCTGCAACCTTTGCCAACAACAACACAAACACGCCGCACACAAAGCCAACAAAAACGACTCACAGTGACGCAAACAACACCTACAGCAGTGAACACCAGCAATACCCGAGACAAGGAAACCGGTCCACCCATTGACTTTGATACCCCCAACCATTGCAAGATTGGGACAAGTCTGGGGACTCTCCCACTCCTATGCCCACGTTGTCAACACTCATGTGAGCTTGCCAGGTAGACTGCCCGATCAAGACTGCACAGGACCTTGCTGACTTCCTTGCATGGCAAGCTAGTTGATGTAAAAAGATTGACAAGCAAAAGCAATTCCGTGAGGATGCACTAGACTACCCACACGCATTAGTGTTGGTAAGTATGCAAAAGAAATCTTGATTTATCTATCTCATTCATTCTGCCGGCATCTACCCCAATAATCCATATGCAGATAATGATTCGCAGGGATAGAGCATCGATTTCCTTGGAGACCAAAATCATATGGCAACACCTCATCTGATTGAGCGTGGAAAAAACACAGCCAGGGGATGGGAAGATGCAGAAATCTGCACCAATATCATCAAAGTAGAGGCATTCTACTCAGTTCCAGACAACCAAGGCAAGTTCTGGATGCCACGGGCAAACCTCCCACCCTATACATGTCCCGTCTCCAAATGTTGGCACTACCACCGGTCTGTGTAGTTTTCTGTGCCGCTGCATGCCACACCCCATGGGATCTACTTGCATATATCACTCGGGTGATACAAAACTCAGCCCTGGACTCTGATGTGTTCAAACTTTTAGTCAACTGTTGCTGTCTCACTGCCAAACCCGGCATGGGAAGCAATGCTACAAGCAGTATGCTATCATTTGTGATCATGGATCATCTGCATACCTGGGTGAAGCGTCACATAGACATAACCCTTGGATGCATGGATCCACCACCTCTACCACCACAACAGCTGCCTGCACAGATGGGACTACCATCGCAAAGGGAACCCAATGGATTCACTGGTACAGAGGCCTTGGTCTTGGCCCAGTTTGTCTGAAGGTAATATCAGAAGGTCACATAGGAAAGCAAATACTAGATGTTGCTTGTCTAAGCAAGACCATTATCTAGTTTTCACAGTTTCATCTTTGTATCTGCAAAGGGTACATGGTCAATTATTCAATTTTGTTTACCGTGTCTTCACATTCTGCATGGTACGATACTGTACAATAATGCAAGCATACATTACATTCAACACAAGGTTGGGTAGCTCTGGACTTTGCTGCGGCAACATTAGTCATGCTCAAAGATACCCTTTTGTTGTGCTCTGTATCATGAGCCTTGTAATAGCTTTACTGACCTTGTACTTCCTCTTATAATCTGTTGTGAGAGAAGCAAGATGATCATAGTGCCTTGCCCAAAGGTTTGTGAAGTACTGGAACCACCAAGTAGCTTTGATATCCTTGTCTGGGCAATGGTTCATTGAGCGTTGATCTGCTTTTTCATACATTTTAATCACATGGCTTTTCTCATATTTCTTATGCCCTCTTAGTCTTAATGCAGATTTAGTTATTGGATTGATTCAAACCTGATTCTTGCTACCTGGTGAGATTAACCTAATGCTCTTTTTTAATGCAGGTCATCCAAGCTTGACATGGAAGGCAATTTGTTAGTTGCTCAAATGAATTCATGTTGAGAATGGTATGGCTATCATTAGCTCCAATGAATGTGCTAGTGAGGCACATGGAGAACCTGTAATTGTGATGTCAATTGATTGACTGGATCGGTCTTGACCTGCTTGGTGTCTTGTAGACATGCCCAGATTCCGGATGCATCAGTAACCAGACAAATGATTGACACACTTATTTTGCAGTCTTTTGCTGTTGCAGATGTGAAAATTTTCGACAACTGTATCAATGCACTGGTTTTTTGAGCTTGGGCAGCTTCCGAACTGGTGTCCTTTCACTGCTGTTAACAATTTTTGTGCAGTAAGAGTGCTTTAATTTGGATGTTGTTTCTTTGTTGTACAGCCAATATTGATGATGACTGATGACTAAACACTCTTGTCCATAAGGTACATGTTCCTCTCATTACTTTTTACTTGTTTGTGCACTGGTATGCTCTGTCTTTAGTTGGTATCAACCTTCCTCATCTTGAGATATTGAGGAGAACAGGTGGCTTCTTCCAATCACTAAAGCTCAATCTAACAGTTTTTCATTGATTGAGAAACTTCAGTAAAATGTTTGTAGCTGAGCTTTAAGTGTTTCCTAGTGTCAATCATTCTTTTGACCGGGCTTGAACTGTCTGCTATTCATTCAGATTCCAGAAGAGAATTACACTGGAGGGGTTAGCTCCATGCATAAAGAGCAATGTGGCTCCTCAAAAGGACTTTTGCTGAAGCAGCCAGCTTGTGCAAACCTATTGCATTCTAGGCGTTGGTCCCACCCTGGTTCATGTTTTCACAGATTAATGCTAATCACTGGCAAGGCATTTGAACCATAAATTGATAATTTTTGGTTTGGAAATCTAGAGCAATGTTGGACTTTGTCATGGTGATGATTAAGACTGAGGGCATATGGTGGGGTGGTCACCCTGAGTTTATTGACACATTTTGTTTGACTTTGCTCTTCCTTTATTTGTTGGAAACACACCATCCAACATATGTCAAGACTTT
>JALLPD010002180.1:0-10613 GCA_036940065.1 Cyclotella cf. meneghiniana
AAAAAGACGTCCCAGTTCCAGCACGGGGCCGGTGCCAATTTGGTACCCAACATATCTACCATATTGTATGTTGAGTAGGCCACAGCAAATGTTCCAATAAAGTGTTGCCTTCTCACCATGCTTTTGTAAATTTAAACCATGTGAAATGAAAATTTTAAAAAATAAAATATCCATAGATAGTACCGTACTTCTATCTTATTTATTATGTCCTCTTTTCTTCCCACCAATTTATTTCAGTGGTAGTGGGCTTTGTACCCTCTATCCCACTCATCGCCCACCTTTTTATTGGGCTATCAATGGTAAACCTTCCCTCCTGCAACTGGGATCAATGGATTTACTTCCGATGGAAAAGGGTCCGGATTTGCAAAGGGGCAGAACCAATTCATTGAGCAGCATTTACCATTTTGGCCGCTGAAAGATAGTCGCTTTAGCGGCAGTCTTCAATAGCTGTGATGCATGTGAGCAGCTGTTGGGAAAGCCAAAAGTTCATCCGGTGCAGTCTCCGGTAGATGCGACAATCCAACAATTCTAAGAAGCAGATAATATAATTACATTTTAACTATTTAGTAGTCAATTAATTTCCTTGATCTAATCTAAGACAAAATTAGTTTACATTCTAATAGCTTTAATAATGCTCTCCAGTAACAAAGAGCAAAACAAGTGGCGGTTCATCCGGTGCCATTCCTGGCAGACATAATAATTTGTGTGCAAAGATCATCAGAGAGCCATCTTGCCCAACTTTTAGAGGGCAATTTGTTGTCAAACTTCTCTTTCACACAGTTGCGCATGTGCAATTTTGAGTGTGCTTTTTTCACATCTTTGTTCCAGTTGGTCATTTGGCAAAATGACACTTTCACCTGAGAATTACTGGAAAGAGGTAAATTTAACATGAGTTCCTGAGAATCTTGAGAAAATTCTGTGAAAATTGCACAATTGCCCAAAAAAACACCGCTTGCACCAGCACTAAGACCGCCCCTAATGTAAAAATAATTTCTTGTCAAAAAAAGTGTCCTCCCATCAAATTTTGAGATATAGAAATACTCAAGAGGAGAAACTGCCGATTGGGGTTTCTAACATCAAACAGTAGCCTAAGGGTGTGTGTTTGCACTCAAAATCTGTGCACAAAACTTGCTTTTCACTCATTTTTTTGCAAGTTGGCACGATTCCCTGTACTACCGACACAGATTTTTATTTTTTACACATATTGTGGTCTGATGTGCTTCAGAAAAATCTGGGAGCCTCCCAGATTTTGGGGTGAACAGAGGGCCGTTTCACCCACACAGAGACTGATCTTCTGGGATGCTATCATGATTGTAATTTTATTTTTTACTTAGTTTTATTTAAGTATTGTTACATCTCTGTATAGTAGGTAGATAATTGACGAAGAACATAGATACGTCACAAAGACCAACATAATAATTAGAGGAGAGTAGTAGGAGTAAGTAAGAGCAATGCATCCCATAAGCTCAGAGCCATCTTGTCCACTTTTGGAGCCACCACTAATTTCTCCCAATTCATTTTTAGGCCCAACAACACCACGAGCATCACTGAGCACCTTTCACCTCCCCCCTTCCCCAACACCCAAACGTCAATGAAACAAGCCATTTCCACAAAAGTACACCCTCCTCACAGCAACAATGTCTCTCCGCTGTCTCCACATCTGCTATTTTGCACTGCAGCGTCCGCAAATTCACTTGATCTCTTCGACCCCTCTTCTGATGTTGACAACGCCATACTCCCCCACCGTGTTTCCTTTCGACGATGCCGCCATCACACCAACTCAATTTACTATCAAAGATGTTGAAAAAGATGTCAACAAAGATGTTGACAACAACGTCGCTTCCACGGCAGAACTCTTCAGATTGCCACCAAAGTGCCAGAAGCTGGCCAAGTTGCCTGGCTTTTCTCTTTCACAGTCGTTGTTGCAGTCGTCTCAGTCCACCCCATTCTTTTGTTGCATTGGGGATATTCCCGATAGGTATTTTGCCAAATAGGTCAACTCTGACTTTGATGACAATACAGTAAATATATTCAAAATCAACGACAAGGTAAACAATTTTGAGAGAACCAACGATCCAGGTAAAATGGTGTCCAACCAAAAGGCCATCATTCACAATAATGTCATGATGCAGTTGATGATGATGCCCAGCGTGTACTTGGCGCAAATGATGTAGACAACTATGGTGAATCTGTTGTTCAAGAGGAGAACAGAGGAGACATGACAGTATTAGCAAGACAGATGACCAAAGATATTGCTAAAAATAGATTTAATTTGCTTACTCAGGAGAACATATGGAAGAGGGATACAGCACAATTGGCAAAGGATTGTATTCAAAAGAAGAGGGTTGGCAGGAGGAGGAGGCTTGACCAGAAGTTGCAACTCACAAGGGCCATTGCTAGAACCAAAAAAGTGATAGACGATTCAATGCAGAAACAGGAAATTGATGAGGATGAAGGAATGCAATGTACTACTCTCTGGACTAATTTGAGACAGAGAACAACTAAATTTCATTAATATAGCGATAATGTATCAAATAATTATATATTTAATCAGATATGACCTCATATTTCTTTTTTATGATTCTCAGGGAAAAGATAAACACCATACCTCGATGATTCATAATCATATCGATAAACAAATTTACTGAACTTATTGCCTTGCCGCCTAGTGCTGTTACATGGAGGAGTGATGTTGTTACACTGCGCAGTTGGCTTATCATTGGTTTTCCAGTCAGTCGGTCAAACCACCATAACTCACAAGAGATTCGCCAGTGAAGAACGTTGCGGGATATAGCATCAATTGCAATTATGTCAGCGACAAGTAACTGCAAAAAGAAACAGCAAACACCTTGGAGACAGAATAAATGGACCTCTTCGATTTGAAAGGTCCGTAGAGTACCTCTATCGTGACAATCGAGGAGGCAGTGCTGTAGATCACTGTTTTCAGCGATATATTGGGGTGAAGTGATGACAACAATTGTCCGATTCGTGTCCTTCTGTCCTTCATGACCCGTTGAAGGAATTGAATGACAGACTTGCAGACTGTGTTGCCTGAGCAATGCTTGCTAAAGAGGACTACCAAGACAGGTCCATATGCCAGATCAAAGTCTTCCACTTTAGACTGAACGGAAGCAGTGAGAGCAAGAAGAGGAATACATACAATACCGATGGCTCCTTCGTAGGCAATAGTCAGTCGCATAGAATGCGACTTGTCGCCGCCTGTAATGTCGATGTTCAAGATGAATCCATCACAAGCTGGATCTTTGTGGAGTGTGCCGACGGCAAGAATTTTTTGATGGCGGAGATTTGTTGACATCTTCCATTTATGTTGTGAAAGCGCTTCTAGCGCCTCGACCATATCAGTCGATGGCGTGTAGGTGGACTGGTCAAC
Organism: Cyclotella cf. meneghiniana; assembly: GCA_036940065.1. Lineage (NCBI taxonomy): Eukaryota > Bacillariophyta > Thalassiosirophyceae > Thalassiosirales > Thalassiosiraceae > Cyclotella > Cyclotella cf. meneghiniana. The sequence goes on from JALLPD010002180.1 coordinate 3,392, forward strand.
GTCAGCGCTGGGGGGTGAAATTATCGTATCAGCAGTAGCGGCAGTGGTGGTAGGCCGGACAGGCCAGGGATGATGGGAGGATGTGTGGATGCGGAGGCGGCTGTGGGAGGTTGTTGTTGTTGCTGGGCCATTTTTGGATAAATAATTGCACCGGAAATGCTGGCGAGGTGCAAGGAGCCGTCTATGGAATTGTAGAAGGCTGGCCCAAAAGCGGTCTGAACAAAGACGGGCTGGGTGGCCGCTTGTTACCATGTATTTGGGGGAGGAGGTTGGTTGTTCATGGTGGCAGTATGTTGGAAGAAATTTTAAGAGTAAATAGTGTGTGGTCCCAATTGTGGACATCAAGGGCCGGAGCTTAATGCAGGTCATCCCCACCCTTAATCATATTTTTTCTTAATTAATCTTTTGAATTAGTGATGTCTTTGGACTTTTGATTTCATGGTTAACCCTTTAACAAAATAACATGATGTTACATACACCAATGAAAGGACCTGCATAGAGCTCCATCGGTGTGGTCTCATCCTGATTTTTGGGAGGCTCCCAGATTATACTTTTAGAGTTGGGATCCGAACCCAGTACCCTCGATGATTCAGCTGGATGCTCTACCAAATAAGAGTTTGGTGGCCGTGTGGGCGGCAAAGAGTTTGAAAAAATCTGGGATATTTAACGTACAAGCGCAAATAATAAGTACTAAATGGCTACCAGATGTTTGGATAGCCAAAAATCTGGGGGCTGGGTGACCGAGCGCAAGTCCACGGCCTACCATAACCCTGTGAAAACCAAAATGTCCATCGAACTGGCCTATACCCTGGTGTAACATGTGCCCCCGGTTTTATGGTACTATAGTCAGAAAGGTGTCAGGGAATAAAAAAGTTCGCGCGAACGGAAAACGGTTGACGATGCTCGATGGCAATAGCGAGCAATAAAATTTTAGAACACCGAGGAGGAAAAGATATTCGTAACAGTTCCTTCGCCAAGGTGTCTTTCTCATAAGTGTCACTTTTTCCAGATATTTGAGAAACAGCCGAGGATTTTTTCCAGAAATCGGAGTGAAATCGAGGCTGCCTGTTTTTCCAGAAAGTGATGATCAGTTTAATAATGACTCCAAAAGACGCACAGGGATGATGTGTTACTTCGAGTTTAATAATGACTCCACAAGGACACAAAGGGGAGACAAAGCGGGCCAATGTTAAACCATTCTATTACAAAAGCCTAAGAAGGTTTACCACTTCTGCATGATTGAACGACTGTGTTTTCTTGGCACCATATCTTAATTCATTTTGGTTGCCAGTGAAGTCATAAAATTAACCTCCATCGTTTGACATTTCTCCTACTAAAGCAAGTCAATTCACTTGAAATGTTTTGGCAGACACACAACCTACTCGTATTCTTCCTAACTTGCGTGTCCGCTACATCCTCAGGAAGCATTGATGGCATTTGTCTACCTGCTGTTAACAAGGCATTATCTGATAATTTGTCAGTTGATTGTGATGATGCTGTATCCTCGTTTAATAAGATAATTGCATCTTTGCCTGGAAGTGGCAACTCTTTTGGTGGGGCTGTCTTGAGTGCCATCGACCGAGACGCCTACACAAATGCAAGCAAGCAATATGCCAGTGCGATAGTTGCAACAGCCCCAAGCTACATTGTTCAAGCAACAAATCAAGCTGACGTTCAAGCCGCCATCATATTTGCAGCTCATTGTGAGTACAAGGTAACTGCTCGATCTGGTGGACATTCGTACATCGGATCATCTTCCTGTGATGGAAGCAAAAGTCCATGTATACAACTTGATGTAGGAAACATAAGGCATATTGAGACAATCGAATCAGCCACTGATGTCAAAAAGGTAAATGTTGGACCAGGCGTTCGCTTGGAAGATCTTTATCCTGTGCTGATAGATAACGATATCTATTTGCCTGCGGGAGAATGTGGAGGTGTTGGAGTTGGTGGTCACATGCAAACAGGAGGTTAGTTGATTTCAATTATCATATAGATCTTCAACTTATATTTATGTGGTTTGGCACTGAGTTTTCCAATCAATATTAGGAATTGGAATTTTTGGCCGTTCACTTGGGCGCTTCAACAGTCATGTTGCTGCATTTGACATTGTTCTTGCAGATGGATCACTTGTTTCTGTGACATCTCCACAGGAAAAGGTTACTTCAAAACTGAATGATGATATTTGGTATGCCGTCATTGGAGGTGCATCGGGGTCATTTGGAGTTATAGTTGATATTACTTTCAACCCAGTTAGAGAGAGAGAACATGTTGCCTTTTATTGGGAGGTCAATTTTCTTCTTTCAGATACTACCAAACATTGCATCAAAAACATGCTCCAAGAGTTTGCAAAGATGCTAGAAGATGAAAATTTCTCAAATGACTTGCGCTGGAATATTTTCTTCACTCTCAGTGGATATAAAACATTACTGTATCAAATGTTGGGACCTGATGCTTTAAACATTGTTTTTAATTTTGTTCAACTTGACTTCACTTGGGTTGCACCTGCATATTCGGATAGAACGCAAACATTCTCTGAAGCTAAAGCTATATATGATAGACTTTACAGTGCATACACTTTCCAAGGCAGTGACAGTAAGTGCATCACACTTGATCAGTACTTTGAAGCACTTGGAGAGCCATACACCACTCGGTTCAAGACAACAGTCCCCTCTACTTATGCTACTGCTGCTGATGCCAAGCCTATGTCAGAGTTGCACAAAAATATTACATTAATCGACTGGGACTCACTTGGATTGGAGAACCGTGGGATACCATTTACAACATCATATCAGCAGGGCCCTGAGTATCCGAATGCAGACAATCTACTCAAGGTGTTTGATCATATAGATGTCTTGATGCCCACAGATCCACAGGCAGATCAGAGATTTGTCATATCTCAACTTGTTGTTCTTCCCGGTCCATCAAATACAATTAGAAATGTGGCACAGCCTTTCCAAGATGATGTCTTTGGAATTGTTGTTGATTTGTGGAGCTTTGATGGGGCTGACTACAGCCAGAACCAACGTGAGTTGCAAGACCTAGTGATTTCATCTGTTGGTGGTGTCGATCACCGAATGTTTTGGGCCGCATATGAAGACACTTGTCTTCAATGTGGTGCTTGGGAGAAATATTACGAATCACTCTCTAAGTATGATAAGCTACAAAGGATCAAAGGATGCATAGATCCGGACAACTTATTCAAGTTTCGCATGTCTATTCCTGGAATAAAGAGCAAGGCAGGAAAGGAATCCAGCAGCAAGACTAATAAGGGTGCGAAATCTAGCAAGAGCTAGCCTTTGTAGAGAGGAAAACGCATGAAAAGTGGTTGTGAACAAAAACAATAGTTTTTCTCACAATCTTTCTCTAGGTTACATAGAAGAAAATACTCTTCACACTACCCGTTCAGTTCATTGCAACAGAACCTAGAAGCGAAGTAACATTATGTGGACCTTGTATATGTTTCAAAGTGAATCTGATAGATGGTGTAACCCCATCCGCCTTGGGATAAAAGTGACCAGGTCAGAATGTGAAAATAGTGATAAATACTTATGCTAATTGTAAACTTTTGGAGTGCTGATAATGGTTGTGCTGATGCATATATGTTCCATAGAAAGACGTTACTCAAATGTTATTGTTGGTTGGTGATAAAAATACCCTGCAATGGAGGAAGTACATTGGCGAGGTAGATAAGTAGTTACTAAGCAAATGTCAGAACTGCTGTCATGCTTCCGTGTAATTTCGTAGAGTGTGCATCAGAGTTCAGTTTATGCGAAGGTATTAATTCCCACATTGTGTCACGTGGATTGCGCACGATTGATTATGAGTTATGAAGACATTAAGTTCACCATAATTCTAAAAATACCACCAGTGCAACCGAAGTTGCATGGCGGGGCTACTGGCCATTACAGTGTTCCTTAATTAGTTAACTTCTGAACCATGTCCACCCTCCTCCACCTTAGTTCGGCACTCCCTAAAACAAATCAGTCTATCAGACCCATGAGTCCCTTTGATGTAGTCTCTGCCGCCCGAAGGCTGGCGTCGAACAAGAAGCGGTTCGCCGCAGCCCTGGAGTATGACAAAGCCATCTCCAGGGGAAAGGCGGGCAAGCTCACAAACGCGTTGATGGCCGCCCTAGGTGATGCCACTGCGATGAATGCAGAGAATACCTGCAACATTGCAGAGCTGTACATGAGCAATGACGGCACTCATGAAGTGCCACCCTCAACAGCCAAAGCCAGAGGGTACTAGGCCGCTGGTTTGCCAGCAACGAGCATAGCACAGGCTTGCTCCAAAAAAGGTACCCTCTCCTCCTTGGAGGATGAAACGTCTAACAATGTGACCCCATTGGATGAGGGCATAGGAATGAAACCTATAGACAAACAACTCCTGGCCAAGCCAGGCACCGTTTTTACGCAGTCTGCCAGGAAGAGACAGTGATAGGTCATCAGCTGCTTGACCCGAAAGGTCAAGGAAATGGTCCTTGAGAATGACCATGTCTGTGAAGATACGAGGTGCCCGGTCGACACACCGAGACCAACCAGTTCGAGTGCCAGTGGGGCGCGGCAGCCAGCCTGCCAAGGCAGGGCACAGGTTGCATGCGCCGGCAATCCCCGGGAAGAAGATAGACCAGATGAGGACATGGGTGATAACGACCCTCTTCTGGAAAACCTACTGCCCAAAGGTGGAGGTGACGCAGGGCACCGCCTGGATGAGGAGGCAAGGGTGGTTGAGGGTTCAGCAATGACAAAGAGATGGGGAACAACAAACGCAAAGGCGGTGATAATGAAGAGGACTCCGAAGAGTCCGGGGAGAAAGACCCTGTGAACGGTCAGACTGGGAAGGAGTATACTTCGAAGACCAAGAAGGGCAAGAAAATGGAGAGAATGTTCGTAAGCTCCTGCCGCCTCTCCAAATCCAGTGCCAACACCATTGTGGTCTACTTTGGTGTGTCCACAATGGACAAATTAGCTGACTTCCGTGAGGAAAACTGAAAGGATACATTTGTTCAGTGGCAGAAATGCCACACCTGCCCCAACGGATCGGAGCGGGCACTTGTATTGTCCCCGCCACAGCAAGATAAGATCCGGTGTCCGGCATGGGCCTGCCGTTATCACCAGCAGATCTTCTGGGCCCTGGTGCTTTCTTGCAACCAGCAGACCCCAAACCATACCCAATGAAATACTTTCTAAAAAAGGAACACTTTGAGCCAGTGCGCACACAGATGGAGTGCAAGGAACATGGCAATATCTCACTAAAGAGTGTGTCTGAGTTGACAGATGTACCGACGTACAAGTCATCCACAAGTATGCCAAAACATATTCGCAATTTTGAATCATATCTGTCCACTCATTATGGGGTAGAGGGATTCCCCCTGGACTATGTCATGCAACCGAAGCTCACACACGTCTGCTGGACCATGATGCAGCCACAAAACCTGATTTGCACTGTGTACAATGCCTACCCTGACTTCTTTCAGGTTGACGAGACCGACTACAACAGTCAACATTGACGTACCCATGCTTGAGCCCTTTTTTGTGTACAGAAGGAAGTACACAATAGGTACCGGAAAGGGGCCTAAGTAAGTGTGGTGCATACATAGCTACAGCAGATTGCTGTAGCTACATACAGATAGATAGCATGGTACTACTATGCGTGTATTGAATCCTTTTCACCAATTTCCTGTCCGTCTTGTCTCTGGGAGAATGTGCTCTACACATTGTGGTACTTGGACTTTGAAGGTAGTTCTCCTAGTGAGCTTGCTCACTGGAGTTTGGCATCCACATCTCTGAAAGAGATGTGGTGTGGACATGCTGCTCCTGGAGTACCATCCAGGCTGACACTATAGAACAAGTAGAGGCCAAGTTAGTAGTTATAATTTCATTAATTCAGTTAATTCAATTAATCCGTCTCCGTTTCTTTCCTTCCATTTCTAATGCCCTTGCTAGACCGTACGTCACTATGATCATAGCCGTAAAAATGGTCACCTCCATGATTTCCTTGTCCTCTGATAAAAAAACAGGTAAGTTCCTGGGACAGACAGCAAGTTTCTTCTGACGAGCTATGTGTGAGAGAGCTGCCAAGCTATTCCCACCATGCTGCAATTTGCACAAGCGATCGCTAAGATTGCAAGAGTTGCCAAGAGCAACCACAAAGGTACTGCAATTTGCAAAATGGGATTGCAGTGATTCCACAAGTTGCGCAAGCAATTGTGATGGTACTGCAAGTCATGCAAGCAATCATGAAGATCACGAGAGTTGACAAGAGCAACCACGATGGTACTGTGGTTTGCAAAAAGCGATCGCAATGATTCTGCAGGTTGCATAGGCACTGCGATGGTACCGAAGTCACTCAAACGATCGCAAAGATTGCGAGAGTTGCCGAGAGCAACTGCAATGGTACCGCCATTCACAAAAAGCAATCGCAATGATTCCCCAAGTCATGCAAGCAATTGCAAAGATCGCAAGAGTTGCCGAGAGCAACCCTGATGGTACCACAATTCGCGAAAAGCAATTGCGATGATTCTGAGTGTTGCACAAGCAATTGCAAAGATCGCGAGAGTTGCTGAGAGCAACTGCGACAGTACCGCAATTCGCTTAGGCGATTGCAATGATCGTTCAGGTTGCAAAGCAACTTGGATGATTATGTGAGTCACGCAAGCAATCACAATGATCACATGAGTTGCACAAAGCAACCGCGATGCTGCTGCAAGCCGCAAAAAGTGATTACAAAGATCTCGCAAGCTGCAAAGGCAATTGCAATGATTCCACAGACCATGAGAGCGACTTCAAAGATCGCAAAAGTTGCAAGAGCAACCACGATGTCTCCGTGATATGCAAAAGTGATTGCAATGATTGAGAGAGTTGCACCGGAAACCCTGATGTTCCCACAAGCCGTGAAAAGCTATCGCAATGATTCCATGCAACGCCAAAGGTGATTGCAATGGTGCTGCTATATTGCAACAAGTGATTGCAATGGTACTGCAAATCACAAGGCAATTGCAAAGTACATTACTGCAATGTATGCAAAGTGATCACAAAGCAACAATGCCGTGATTGCACAAAGCCACCACGAAGATAGACATGCTGGCCGTTGTGACAACAACCGTCACAAGTTGTCTCCTGTCATGGTACTCGCAGAAGTGTTGAGGTTTGACAAAAACCCAACAATCAGCCTATTTAAGCTTTCAGACTTGAAGGCAAGGTTGATCCTGCCAATCATT